>BMAV01021343.1:229218-253601 GCA_019973955.1 Trichonephila inaurata madagascariensis | reverse complement strand
TAGAATTCAAAGAAAAATATTTGACTTATCATTGTACAACAATAAAAAGAAATGAACTGCAAAATTTTACTTTAGACCATGTAAAACTGTTTTTCATTTATAACTTTACACAGCTTTCTTTTGCAAAACTTCAAAATGAATGCCAAAGTAGAAATTCGTGTTGTCACTCACCCAACTGAGTTATAAAACTTAGATCTAAATATTATTCAAATAAAATGGGATAGCCCTAGGTACACAGGTCTCTTAACATACACACACAAAATAAAGCACCAAAACACAACAGTAAAATGTTATACATTACCACATCAAAATACATCACTTCTGCATTTTTAAAAAAATGATACAGCTATAGCTTGATTAAAAGTAACTTACATGAATATTAGGTTCTATCTGCTTGATTTCATCTTTATTTATTAGAGATATATCTTTCACACCATTTTCAATGGCTCTTTTATAAAGAGCCTCAAGTCTTTCAAGTTCATCAGTTTTTACAGCAACTATTAACTGAAATAAATCATCTAAGAATAATTAAAAATGTAATGTTAAGCTAATATATCATAATGTATCAAAAAGATTATTTTTTTTTTTTTTTTTTGCGTGTATAGGAACACAAGCAAAATAGAATATCAAAACATATATCTAACTAGAGTATAAAATTAACAAATCCGATTTTTCTAGCCTATATAATAACAAATTCAATTTTAAATCACAGTCGATGCATCATTCTACATAGTACAGTGTTTATTTAATTTGAGAACCAACCTTTCCACATTTTCTGTGAGGTATATTTTTTTCAGAACAGTATTTGTATGCTAGATCTAGTCCTTCCACACATAATTGGGCCTTCAGGGAACCAGGTGTATAGTATATCCCTGAATGTATCACACCACTGTTATGACCACTTTGATGAGCAGCTAAGAGAATATCATATTTTAAATGAGAAATCTAAATCAGTGCATTCTATAATAATAAAGAATTAAATTTTATGTAAATAGGAAAATATTTCAATGAACACTTCAGCAAAACAGTAATTAAAACAATACACAATTTATTAAAACTAGAAATTGTAAAAAATACTAAAATATAGTTTATTGAAATTATTTTTACTTTTTACAAATAAATTTAGTTCTTACCCAAAATAATTATTAAAAGAATAATTAACAGTCTTTGAATATGAAACATCAAAGTTGCGAACTATGTTAACAAAATATAAAAATAGAAAATCAAAAATTATGAATAATTTTAATTATTAAATCATTCTAAAAATAATTAAAATAAAAATATGAATAATATAGCATTTATACGAATTTTGAATACAAGAAAATGATTAATAATAGGAAATCTCTTAATACATAGCATATACAAATAATTTATTCTTTGTAAGGGATTTTTTAACTTTCGTTTAATACTCTTAAGATAATTACAAACAACAATTATTTAAATATCATATAGAACAGATTAAATTTCTAACCAATAGATCCTTCTTTTTCAACAATAGCTAATTTCAGAGCAGGATTTCTAATTAAAAGTTCTCTAGCAGTACTAGAGCCAATTATACCTCCTCCTACAACCACAATATCATATGCGAAACGTTGCATAGCATTTGTTAAAATGATTTAACTAGTATAAGAATGTTGTTACATGTACACCGGTATTACTAGATTAAAAAAATAAACAAACACATGTGCTATTGAGAAATCCAAAACAAAATACATCTCTGATGTTGCCAAATAATTTTGAGTAAATTAATATCTTTATTTTGTTCTTATGGCTTAGGTAAAGCTTGCTTTACATTATTAATTGCCTTACTTTCAGCAAATTTTGATTGAATCATATACTGCTTTTAGTAAAATTCTGAATAAGAAAATCAGAAAAGAAGATAAGTGTCATAAAAGAAGTACTTACGTAGCAATGGTGTAGCTAATCCTGAGTCGGTCCTGTATCAAAACTCCTTGGGGCTCTCCTTCGTGGGTCCCTTAACATTTTGAGGTTTTTAACTTACGTATTTTGGGGAACCTGTAACTTGGGGGCCCCGTATAATTGATATGGTGGTAACTACGCCCCTGTTTCGCGGGTATTTAAATTTAAAAATTGAAAAGTATAAGAAAAAATGAGTAAATTATTTTTTAAATGAAAGGATTTAAAAGCTTCAGTATTAAATGCTGCAAGATAATGAAAGATCCTATTATAAAGAATATTTTTTTATTAAAAAAAATGAGAATATGGATTGAAAAACTCCGCATAATAGGCATAGTTTTAGATATCTCTCTTATAGTAACTTTTCTTTTCGATGTTGAACTCTGTATTGTTAATAATAATGAGGTCACATCCATCAAATAAACAAAATTTAAGAAGTTAAAAAAAATTTCGTAGTAATACAAAACAATGCTCGTTATAAAACTCGTATGTAACAGGAAATGGCATCAATGTTAACTGTCCAAAAAATGATCTGCTTTTGTATTTATAAGCAACTTTTTTCAGAGGAGTTAAAACATGTATGTCAAAACAATTTTATCAATTTAAGAAATCTATTGTTAATTTTATTTTCTTAATTTATAATTTGCTTTCTTTTAAAGTGAACTAATTCATAGGAAGAGAAAAAAATTAAATGCATTCATATGTTTTTGTTAATAAACATTTAGTTATACATCATTAAATTTGAAATTAATATAATTTTCTAATAAATACTTGGGTTATTAATACAATTAAATAGCTACATTTAAATTTCAAATGTAAAATCGCTAGGTAATTTTTCTCTTTCGTATGTAAAATCAAACATAATTTAAAGTTGCAGTGTTATCTCATTCACTTTACAAACTCTTTGAATATTTGAATAAGCCTGCAGCTGGATTATTAACCCTAGGACAGTATTTCTCAAACTTTCAATATTTACGACCCAATGTTCTAACATAATTTTCTTATTGCCCCCTTTCCACCTCCATACAATTACTATGTGTTGAATTCAATAATAATATGTTTCGACGCTAAAGCTACTATACGAGTTTAATCTCTTAAGAGCCACCGGCGTATATAAATGTCTCGCTGATCCAGTGTGTTAAGGTATCCGACTACGTTCGGAACCATGATTTTAAAAATGCGCATAAATGTATAATTTTCATGATATTTAGTGTCACTTAGATTAGAATACATGTATAAAATGGTTTTATATAAGGACATTAGGACAAAAAAAAATTATTTAAATACAATATTTTTGCAAAAAATTAACTTAGAATAACCTTTTTTTCCAAATGTTCTCCTTTTATAAAAAATGCTTCTATTGTATTAATATTTTGCCTGGATATAGCTCAGACCTCTGTACAGAGGCTCAAATAAGATTTTTGAAGATTTCACATTACTTTCAGAGTTACAACCATTTGAAATAATTATCGGCGTATTTTCTTAAAATTTCTCCCTTCTGTTTTCGTAAAACATGGATAAACCAACTTCCAAGTTATGCGTTTCAAAAATTCTAGTTGAGCCTCTGTACAGAGATCTGAGCTGAATATAGGCAAAATATTAATACAATAGAAGCATTTTTTACAAAAGGAGAACATTTGGAAAAAAGGTTATTCTAAGTTAATTTTTTGCCAAAATATTGTATTTAAATAAATTTTTTTTTGTCATAATGTCCTTAAAACAATGTTATACATGTATTCTATTCTAAGTGACACTAAATATAAATATTATCCATTTACACGCTTTTGCAAAATCACGGTTCCGAACGTAGTTGGATACCTTAATTGCACCAAACGTATATATACGTCTTTTTGAAGTACAATATTTTCTGTGTACTGCTATCCATAAAATTATTCCGAAGGCTTTGGGATGCAATAACAGGACTTTGACAGTGGTTGCGACGGATTTACTTATTTCAGAGGATTTGTTTATTTATTCCTTTCCCCCTCCACCCCCACCCCAATACTCCACATACGTTCGCCTACGTGTTAAGCAGTGGCATTGGGGAGTGAATCGCGTAATTTTTAATCAGCATTTAAGGGATTTATTATATACCGTACAAATTATCAAGATAAGTCTTAGTTTTTGTATATAATTTTATACATGGTAATCCCATGTGGCACTGGTAATTATTAAACGTGTTCTTAACTTAGTATAGTTAAATTAATTAAAAAATACATTGCACAGTAGTTATAAATTTATAAGTGTATTATATCTGTGTTAGATGTGTATTTTATTTTTTTATTATGTCAAATGTGTATTTTTTGTTTGTTTACTTTCAGTAAATTAATAATTTTTTAAAAAATAATCTTTTGTTTTTGAATTTTCAATATGATCTATTCGTAGGGTTATCACCCCCCCCTTCCCTAAGGGGGCACATCCCACAGTTTAAGAAACACTGTCCTAGGATAAAAATTTAAGCATAAGATATTATTTTTCTCTCGGCTTAAATTATCTTAAATAATTTTTCTTATAGAATATTACTTTCGATAGATAAAAGTTCAAAAATTCAGATTGTTGTTTGTGTTTCTATTATGTAACTGCATTTCAGAATGTTCAAGAATAAGTAATTGATTTAAACATGGCCAAAGGAACCGAATCAACTCTGAAACTTTCGAAAGTTTTTGGTTACCAGCAAGCAGTGAAAGGCAGCCTAGGTTTCAGTAAAACATATGGACTGACTTCCATCACCGGGAAAAAGGGAATTCATTACAAATTGGGAAGTAATCAACAAGCCTTTACTTCTATTCCAGAAGAAAACAAGATTACTGCTGTGGGATTTGGAGCTGACGATCTTTTGATCATTGCTTCGAAAGGAAAAAGAGGGGCAATTGCAGTCTTCAATTTCAGAAATAACGATAAAAAGATTTTGCCAGTTGCAGAAAAGATCATCAGGTAAAAATGCTTTTTAAAATTAATTTAGCTTATGCATATATTTTATGCATTGATAAGCAAAAAAATTGTTTAGTTTAAATACTAGTGAATAATACACTTTTCGTATTTTAAGATTTTATCCAAAGGAAAGTACACAGATTATATATATTTTATTACATTTTTATTGAAATTATATATATATATATATATATGACATAATTTGAAGTCAGAAACAGACTTAGTTTTTGAAAAGGATCTTTATTCTAGAATGTGAGTACATCTCTCTCTCTCTCTCTCTCTTTTTCGCCATTAGAACGTTGTTTCTTTCACTCACGGCAATCCGACCCCTTTAGCGTAGAGAGAAATATCGTTCGAGGAGTCCTATAATCATTATTCAGAGCCCTTTTCTCGATGGTTGGTATACTTGGCGTTTTCAGCACAGAGATGAACAGCGCAGTCGGAATCCCATAAAATTCTCTATAGCACTTCTTACAAAAGTTGGCATATAGGAAGTTCGTTTTTCTTTTAAAATTTTTTTACTACTAAGAATAGCTTTATGTTAAAATTCGAAATCCATTATCAGGTAAATCCTGCCGGCTTTATTTCTGACATGATTTTGGAGTCAGAAACAGACATAGTTTTAAAAAAGGTCTTTATTCTAGAATTAGTACATCTCTTTTGACGCAAGAGGCAGAGAGAAAAAGAACGCCACCGAAAATCTTAAATGGGTTAAACACTTAAAACACCGATCGCGGCGTTCATGAGTGCTCTTGAAAGTTAATGCTGACATATAGGGCTATTAAATATAACGATCTGGAATTAGACATGTTTATTGTCTAGGCCATATGTTCGGAAGAAATAAATGGGTGATTAGTTTGATACTTGAAGAGGTGAGGAGAGAAAAATAAAAGTGAAGTGCTAGATAGGGAATTTAATTTTTAATCTAATTTAATTATCCTTTATATATATACATACCAAAGAACAAAAAAACTGGTACAGGCATGCGTATGCAAATAAAGAGATATGAAACCAATCAGAATACGTCGCTGTGGTCGGCAAAGCTTATATAAGGCAACGAGTGTCTGACACACTTGTTAGATAGGATACTGCTGCTACAATGGCAGTTTATTAAGATTTAAGTGACTTTGAACGTGGTGTTATAGTCGGCGCACGAGAGATGGGATGTAGCATCTCCAAGATAGCGATGAAATTTGTATTTTAACTTACAATCATTTCACAAGTGTACCGTGAATATCGGGAATACGATAAAACATCAAATCTACGACATCGCTGCAGCCGGAAAAAGATCATGCAAGAACGGGACCAACGGCAACTGACGAGAATCATTAAACGCAAAAGACGTGCAACCCATCCACAAATTGCTGCAGATTTTAATACTGGGTCATCAACAAGAGTCACCGCGTGCGAACCATTCAACGAAAAATAATCTATATGGGCTTTCGGAGCTGAAGGCCCACTCGTGTATCCTTGTTGACTGCACGACACAAAGCTTTACGCCTCGCCTGTGCCCGTTAACACCGACATTGGACTATTGATGACTAGAAACACGTTGCCTGGTCTGACGAGTTTCGGTGCCAATTGAATCGAGCTGATGGAGTACAGGTATGGTCACAACCATATGAATCCAAGGACATTACATGTCAACAGGGGACTGTTGAAGCTGGTGGAGGCTGTATGATGGTATAGGGCGAGTGCAGTTTTTGTGATATGCAACCTCTGATACATCTAGATGCATCTCTGACAGGTGACAGGTACGTAAGCATCCTGTCTGATCACATGAACTTATTCACGTCCATTGTGCGTTCCGACGGATTTGGGGAATTTTAGTAGAACAATGCGACACCCCAGACGTCCAGAATTGCTACATATTGGCTCCAGGAGCCCTCTTCTGAATTTAGACATTTCCGCTGACCACCAAAATCTCCAGACATGAACATTATTGAATATATCTGAGATACCTTGCAACATGCTGTTCAGTAGAGTTCTCTACCCCCTCTTACTCCTACTGATTTATGGACAGCGCTGCAGGATTCATGGTGTCAATTACCTCCAGCACTACTTCAGACATTAGTCGAATCCATCCCACGTCGTGTTGCAGCCCTTCTGCGGGTTCGTTGGGATCTTTACGATATTAGGCAGGTGTACCAATTGTTTTTTTTTTGGGCTCTTCAGTGTATAATTCCCACGCTCCTCAAGTATCCCACGGGGCTTACAGAAGTAAGTAAAGAAAACAAAATAAGAAAAATAACAAAGCAAAGGTTACGAAACAACAGAAATAAGAAAAATAATTAATTTACAAAGATAAAAAAAAAACCCACAATAAAAATTAAAAAATTAAGTAACAAAATCAAAAACATTATAAAATCACAAAATAAATAAATAAAAAATTATCAAATCAAATCAATGAAGCTTTACTAGAAACCAGCTAAGAAAGTTAGGAGGTCTGTTGATTTTAAAAACATACTGTTTAGTCTTCATACGCACATAGGCATTGTCTTTTTTAAATTTTGAATAAAAAAAGGATAAGATGTTGCAAATTGTATTGTATTGTTGATAAATACTCCCTCACGTAACAATTGTACTAGCCACTATTTCTTTTTAAAAATTTAAATATCAAACTAAATTTAGAGACAAATGCGAATATCCCGCTTTTGATAATTTATATGGAAAGTTTTTTTTTTTTGTGCTTGTTGATTTTTAATTAATAATACTAAGATTTTGCTGACCACATTTCTATAAGTTGTCTCTCGACTCGTTTAAGTGACGCAAAATCGGAAATGTAGAAATTGATTGCAATAATCTGATAGTGATTGTAACTTCAACGTGTCACTTAGAAGGGTAAAGAAACTCAGGGATAAATTTGAGTCTAAAGGTTCATTTGTATATCTGTTTCAGCCACACGCGTGTGCTCACATGTTGAGCCCCTTTGTAAAATTTTATTTTAACATTTTCTTACTTGCATATTACTTTGCCGCAGCTAATTTCAAATCCTTGTACAACAGGCATAACATCTACTACTGTAGAGTGCAAGTACCCTTGCCAATCAAGGATTCTATTTAAGATGACTCCTAGTGTGTAAGTGCCCCTCGTAATTGATGACATATATTGGACAGAGCAACTTATCTGGATCGGCCAGCAATAGGCTTCTATACTTTTTACAGATGAGTCCCAATTTGGTTTGAGAAAGATACTGCTATGGGGAAGGCACCAGATGCTACTAATCCAATATTGTTGAAAGACCCAGTTCTGGAGTAGGTGGAATAATGATTTAAGCAGCAATCTCCGGGGTCACACTCAGGGACGTCTTAAGGCATGGGCCAACTGGGCCCGGGCCCAGGGCATCAACCTCGGTGGGGACCTCGTTTCGTTGTAGATTCTGTCTTAATAAGCTCATGATCTATGTAATTTTAATGGTCGAATATTATTCCCGTACATATTCTCCAAAAAACAGGGAATTTTCAACTGGTAAAAGTGGTATGACTGTATTATTATGTGATGATCTTTTTCCATGTCTAGGCCTAGAGCCTGATACAATAAACAATCATTCAACTCATTTAGTCGGAATGGGGGACATCGGTTGAGCCGGTTTGTACCTAGGTTTTTGAGATTGTGAGTCATCTACATTTATTTGTTTCGAATTACAATTCGAACGAGAATTTGACAATTCATGCTACTGTCTACTTTTAAAGATCTCAGGTAGGACCCCTAATTTTGCATAGGGGCTCAAGGCCTTAATATGTCTTAAGATTTATCTAGCCTAGGACCTCAATGTGTCTTAAGACGTCCCTGGTCACACTGACTTGCATGAACGCTATGAAGGAACTCCAACTACTCTAAAATATTCGAGAAACTTGTTGCCCCGTGCATCAATACCATATACTGGTGCTATTGGTGATGAATTGATTCTGAAGGATGAGAATTCCAGATCTCACCAAACTAAGCTTATTGATGAATATCTCTAGGACTAAGATTTGGAGGGTATTATGTAATATTCAATAAATAATTGCCCTACTAAAATCCCATTGACTGTCTATAAAGGGGAATTCTTCTAATTTCAAATTCATTTGTTTTCAAATTCAACACAAAAGCCCTGTTGCACTTAAGTTTTTAGAGGAAAATGTATTCTTTAGGTTAAAAAACTACTTATTACATAAAATTAATTTGATTTAAACTATTCTTTATTATATGAAAATCTTAAAAAATGAAAATTTAATTCTTTATATCTTTTATCAGTTTTTTTTTTTTGTTTTGTTTAAGATCAAAATACTCTTTAGAAAAAATATAAATGTGGAGTGAGTGAATATTAAAACGTCGCACTATTCAACTACACGTGGGTTTTTGGCGACGGACCTTGTAAATTTGAATCTTGGTCAAGTGACGAGAATAAGCTGGCACCCTCCCTCCTAACTTCCACACCAACGGGAGGACATTTGATCCTCGACATATTTAACGTGCATTGGCCCCCTCTGCAAGGTGGATCTTTCACGGTATTCTTGGTAAGCCAGCTCTGAGTACGTTACCTGGACCACATTAGGCAACTGCGGCCCTAAATATGCTAACTAAACAAAATGTAAAGTAATAAAATTACTAACAATATTCATATTCTATGTTAATTAGTTATTTATTAATATCTTAACGATTAAAATTTTTTTTTGGATGATTTTACAGTTTTTCACTAGGAAATCTTGAAAATGAAAGTTAAAGTAATGCAATAGAGGGCTGCTTGAAATTTATATGTATGAAATTGGATGTTTGTATATATGGCGTCCCTTCACCCCAACACTGTTCAACCGATCACTATGAAAATTGGCATGTCTATGTATTTTTATGTAAATAAGGTTTTTCTGCTGTCCTCTTTGTTGCAGCTCCCCTCCAGGTGACGCAACAGCATCCACTTCCGCAGGCACACACGCATTCCGACATTTCACGAAATTTACCGTTTCCTGGATTCTACGCATTTCCGGCAATAAAAAAAATAATGACGTCAAAAATTGAGATAAAAACTATCCTATACTTTAATTTGGACGAAATGGCACACAATATGCAAAATTATATCAGGATCGGTTGAGTAGTTTCGGAGTCCATCGCGGACAAACACTGTGCGACACGTAATCTTTATACATAAAGATATAAAAATTCAATTATTAAAATACTACTAAAACTCAATTTATTCATTTACAAGCTATTAAATACGGACTGGCATGATAACGTCTGGCGAGAGAATACAGCTAGTATATACTAAGAAAAACTTATAATTTGTTTCTTCTGTAAGCTAATAGAAATAAAAAGTTCGAAAGCTTCGAGGCTGTATCGAATAATAGTAAATGAATGAATAATTTATATTTAAAAAAAAATGAATGAAAACTACGAATAAAGATAAGGTGTCAGGAATCCCATATATGATATCGTATATATGTTTTCAGTGACTCGTTCGTGTGGGTTTCTTTTTCGGAAAACAATGAGCGGATCGGAGCACAAGGCGGCTCTCCCGACTGGGGCTTTGCTCTCTGGCTCTGGGAAACGAGGCGCCTCGAGATTGTGTTTCATCCCTTTCGCATGGAACCTGGTTCTAAAGTATATAAGGTATGCCACAATTCACATGGAATTTCCATTTGTTAATACAGATTTTTCAATTGAACAGTAATTGTTATACCATGTAGGTATATTTTTCAATCTGGATCTTTTCAGAATAAGTGTAAATATCAAACTTACGTAATGATGCAAAATTTTTATTATAAGGTATAGAGATCAGTGATTCTGAACCATGTGCTGAGGGAAAATTTATGTTCCGCAAAATTCTTGAGGTGTGCCGATAAATATTTTTAAACTATTAATTATACTAAAATCAAAATTAAATCAAATGGCCGTTTTATAGAAATGAATTATTCATGAAATAGTTTTTAACAATTTGACTACCATTAAAAAAAGCATTTTACCAAATAAAAAAATTTGATGAGGTTTGTAATACATTTGTGATAATGGATACATCTGTATATGAATTAACTTCGAATGAAGAGAAAGAACTGATTTCGCTCTGTAATAATTTCGATTTAATTTCAAAATATGCTGAAGAGTCAATTAATTCCTTTTGGATTAAAATTAGAGGTAATTATCCGATAATAGTAAAAAAAAAGCTATAAAAATATTGTTTCAATTTTTTACATTTTATTGGTGTGAATGAGAAATAGTTACAGACTTTTACCTGTAAATGACTAAATGAGGCATCATCATTTATAAACAAAATATAAACAAATATATATCCAATACACCAATAATTTTGTTTATATATCCAATATAAACAAAATTATCAAGCTCAAATTTCATAATAAACGTATTATTATAATTAACTACTCAATAAACATTTTGTTGTCTTTGTCGTATTATATTTAACGTTGAAAATTATTATCAAAACTATTTTACATAATGTTCTATTGGTAAGTAAAATTCTTTTAAACTTATTTTATTTTTAAGCGAAATTTTGAAATTGTTTATAGTGTGCCGAAAAAAAGAGAGAAAAAAAAAGGTTATGAATCACTGGTATGGATTGTTAACATTGACTTGAACGTATTATTTAAGCAACCGAGCTGGTTGTTTCATATATCTAGCTTTTGCTGCGTTTTTACTAATCAGGCTGTCTAGCTCCAATTATCTATCCGTGTTTAAAGTGGAGTCGAGAGAGCATAATAACTTAAGATAACTTTCCACATGAATCTCTTGAGCACAAATCAAAGATACGACAACATACTTTTACTGATATATTTCTTAGATGCTGCTGCTGTCATTTGAATATTTGTATATTGTTATTCCATGGTCATTAACTCAATAGTTTATTATGACATGTAAGATGGACAAATACATGTATTTTTTTTCTTTTGTTTAACAGAACCACATTGTGCTTTACAGCTTGCAACTGAAAAAAAAAATATTCTTTCCCAGTCAGAATTCAAACCAGATATTTAACTGAAAATTAATTTTCTTATAATCTCTTTATATAGCCAGGGACGTCTTAAGACTACCTAAGGCCCTGGGCCCCTACACAAATGTAGGCCCCACCTATGACCCTTAAAAGTTGACAGTTGACAAGGAGTAATGATGGTGTGTGGTGGTAGGTCCTAAGCAGTGGCGTAATGTACTCCTACGCATTGCTGGAGGGCCCAGGGACTCTAGGGGGCCCCAAACTTGACTGACGCCAAGTACGTATTTGGGTTTGGGGCCCAAAACCTGAGTTCTCAGGGGGGGGGCGGCTAATATTCTCCGTTACACCAATGGTCCTAAACCTCTGCATAGACGGCGGTCAACACATAAAGCCAGTTGACATATCGTCCGAAATTTCCAGTTTTTCGGAGAATGGAACCGGAAATCGCATTTGATCATTGAAATTATTCGTAACATGATTTTATCAAGGCTGAGTCTAGAATGAGAAGAGGCCCCATTTAGGACCGAGGCCCTGGGCCCAGTCCCAGTTGACCCATACCTTAAGACGTCCCAGTATATAGCATAAAAATTAGTGCAAATTTATGTTTAATTATAACTCTTTATCGAAAGTAAATAAATGAATTTAAAATTTTTTTAAAATAAATATAAGCTTCTTATGCTTTAGCTATTGTTGCAGTAATGTAAGCAGTTGCTTCCACCACTAAACCATTATAGGAAAACCTTGTGTTTAAATCAAATAAGGTAATTAATTATGAATCAAAGTTCAAAAGACACGATTTTGATTAATTTAAATTTATGCGATTAATCTTTTTCCCTCAATACTATTTAGCATTATAATTTGGAAACCTACAGTGAAAGAACAACTCAAGGAAAAAGAATTATGGGAGAAAACTCCTTGCCTTTGTGTTATAAAATGCCAAAAGCAAGTGAATAATACCGTCTTTTAAAAAATAAACATGCGAAACAAAATGAAGATTCTGGCAATAAAAATGACAGTTTGATGGAGCATTAGAGTTCTTTTTGGAATTCTTCTTCTTTTCTTCATTTTACTTTTGACGAAGAGCCAAAAATGTTGAAGAGAAAAAGTTTTGCTTTGTTTTTCTGAAAACACCCAGAAAAAGTTAATATTTTAATAGAATCTCGTTTTCCTTTAAAAGGAATCTCTGAATTAAAAAGTTTAAATAAATAGTAAAAAAAAAAAAACAAAGTTAAATAAACAAGAGCTTGTAAAAGTGAAATGCACATCTAAAGAAACAAATTAGTTCTTAATGTTAGTAAAAGACTCTCATTTCAAGTCTTTGTGTTAAAATGCTCTATTCTACTTCGAAAATAAAGTTAATTCTAAATCTGCGTCTATACATGCCATTTGAATAAATACTTTTTTTTACTTGGGAGAACATTAAAAAAAATATTCATATTCAAAGAAAGTCTCTATTTAAAATTTAGAATTTTCAAATAAGTTTTCTTTATTATATGCCAATATATAAAGGGAAACATAACATTACGAATACGCGATTCATGTTATTCTTGACATAAGGAAGAACACATGGTTTATCACGCAATATAATTAATATTACGCATTACACCTATTTATGTCAATGTTACGATGCGGACTGTACTTTTTTAAGATACTATTTTATTCTATTCGAACAGATAAAATGCGATTCCAGTAACACCTTGTCGTGACCCCTAGGTCGAGGGTGTGCAAGGACTCGAGGAAGAAGCAGATATTATTAAAAAAATAACAAATTTTAAGGTTAAATAGCCATAAATGACTTTAATTTAAAGTATAAATAGAGCAACTAATTTTATTTAACCTTTAACACTTTACGAAATGCACTTTTATAACTTAACCTTGGGAGCAACAAGAAATCTTAATCCGAAATCTGATTAACTTATCGAAACTACTTATCTTGATTTAAAGATCCTTGACTGAGCCTTCTTGAAGTCTGATAGATTGGTCAGCTCCCCAAGATTGGTTTCTTAATTCCTTCCTGATGAATTCTCCGTCAAATATTAATCTTAAGATGCGCGACCACCAGTCGCCGTCTCCAAACTCTTGGAATTCTGCTTAACGATCAACGTTTAACTATTATACCGCAAACTCTACGACAGACACTTAAACATTAGTTACATTTGAATAAAATTAAGTCATCTCTACGGAAGTGGTTTTTAAACTAAAATCACAGTTAAAGAATATTTTCCCCAAGAGGATTAGTAGAAGAATCCGTTACACACTGAATGAACAAACGTGAGCCTTCTGTGTTGGTAGTGACTATAGAAAGCCAACAGCATTTGATTTTATATTAATTATTGGCAATGGGCTTCATAATTTTAAACCTGAATCAGGTGACGAGGGCGAAACCTGAGTGACCTCTCTTCTAACTTCAGCACCACACGAACGGGTGGTCTTTGAGCCTCGAAAGATTCAACGTGCATCAGTCTGTTAAACTATGTTTTGAGCTCACGTCGCGATAATGTTTCTATAAAGAGGCAACAATAATATCCAATTAGCATTTGGCTATATATATATATATATATATATATATATATATATATATATAAGGATAATTAAATTAGATTAAAAGTTAAATTCCCTATCTAGCACTTAACTTTTATTTTTTATTATCATCTCTTCAAGTATCAAACTAATCACCCATTTATTTATTCCGAACATATGGCCTAGCCAATAAACATGTCTAATTCCAGATTGTTATATTTAATACCCTATATGTCAGCATTAACTTTCAAGTGCACTCATGAAATCCGCGATCGGTGTTTTAAGTGTTAAATCACTTAAGATTTTCGGTGGCGTTCGTTTTCCTCTCTGCTCTTTGCGTCAGATGATGTCTAACTTTCCTCAAATAAAGTTCCTTTTTTTAAATACTAAGTCTGTTTCTGACTCACAAAACATGTCATATATATATTGTGAGAGTGTCAAATATTGGCTATATAGATATAGTGAAACAAATGTGATGATCACAAACATAACATTGTATTACTTTAATTAATTTCAATTTTAAAAATTTAGCCTGACATAGTTGGTTTACCGCTGGCCTTGTACACCTAAAGTTGCGGATTCGACTCCGGCCCAAATCGGTGGATTTTCATGATGCAGAAAATCGACATCGGCCATGTCGCATGATTATACAACACGTTAAAGATCCCTAGAGTGCCTCTTTGGCTTGGGTGCTCTCGGCAAAATTAAATTACTAGTATGATTTCGCATCGTCAGAGCTCAGGTGCCTCCTTCTGGGGAGGAAACTGGCGTCAAAATTACTTGCGGCGTTTGGTATCCGTCTATATGGTACTGCGCTGAAAAGAGGTACCAGCTCCCGGGGAATGCTCTAGGTCTGCAATGGTGAAACACCAATCCGCAGACCCATTAGAAGTAAAAATTTAAAAATTTACTACCATTCTGAGTTTTATTTCAAATAAAAGCTATATATAATGGCCAAATAAACATCCTCTAAGCAAGTAAAAATTAAGAGGACTTTGAAGTTCGTAAAATTTGAATACTTTTTCGGTCAAAATTATTGGGATTAGTTTAGAATTCGATTTAAATTAATTTTTATTAGCTTAGCATTTAAATCGAAAGGTAAATTAATCATTTTGGATGGTCTCTCATTCGGAATCATAATCAAAAATCATGCGAGCGTGTATCCGTCTTTCCAAGCTTCCAGTAAAAGACATGTGATGCATTTGTCCAAAATAATTTAATGTTCGACAAAAGTCGTTGCTTCCCACACAGATTTTAATCATAAGAAATATTTTTACGTTCAAAATTTTCGAATCTTTTATCAAACTAATTAGGAGAGTTCTTCATTACTTGTAGAACATTTATCTAAAAAAATGTGAAAACAGATATTAAAAATCTCTAAAATGAAAGATAATGCATTTTAAAATAAGTCCTGACAAACAGAATTATGATAAGTAAAAAAAATTGTGTGTGCTTATGACCACACAATAGAAATGAAAACTTTTGATTTATTCTGAGATTGTAATACGTTTTCTTTTATGACATTTTCGCATGCGGGTGTTAAGTAGTTCTCTTTTTCGTGACCATTATATAGGTGGATTAATTTTTTCTGCATTCTCTCTTATATATTTATATATAAGTATATTAGATTTATATATATGTATAAATGTCAATTAGTTTAATTATTCGAAAATATTTATATGTAAATCACTTATGTGTAGATTATATTTAAATAATATATATGTTTTAAGGTACTTAAGTACTATCGAGCAATAATGCCAACGGTGACGCTAACTCGCTAAATTGGCAACCCTGATTTCCTATGTGTCGTACCCGCTGAATTGACAGCCATGTGCTTCCTTTCATATAATGTTGCCAATACCGTTGCGATATTATGTAACTACTGTTAATGTAACTTATATAACGCCGCATGCTATATAAGGGTAGGAAACTTATGTTCTGAGAGCCGTTTACTTTACTTAAATTTCTCTAAGAAAACAAAAGGAGAGTGTTCGTACTTTGTCACAATTAATACTTTTATTTTCTAGTAATCTCTTAGCTGTCATCACTAATATAAATAAAAATATTGGCAACTTTCTCTCCAGTTTATTTCATTAAAATTTCGGATTTTAATTATCTTGCACATTTTTGTGCTTAAATGCTCTTTCTACTGAATCAAAATATAGATCCCATGTTTCGCTTATTTCTTTACTTCAATCTGCTACATAAGAATAATCTTTTTTTTCCCCAATTATTTTCGCTTGCTCTTTTCTTGTTCACTCGATGGAGTTGAGTGGAAGTGGTAAGAGTAATAATTAAATAAAGAAAACAAAATACTCAGGAAAAAGTGTGCGTGAAATTTTTACTTAAAACAAACACGCGTCTAATAAGTTTTCAATTAAAAACTAAGCACGCGTCACCGCCCCGAACATGATTTCCGACTTTTGCCCTATAAATCCAATTAGCATCACGGACCCGAACCTGACGCTTCATTTAGATTTATTCTTCAGCAAAGCGTGCCTAAAGAAGTTTTCACTTCAAAAAGAGAGAAAATTTAGAATGTGTGTGTGGGCGTGTTTTAAATTCTATGCTTTTCTTCCGAATTTCATTTTAAATTTTCGCTTTAAAAGTGACGTTTTGTGCCATTTATTTTTATTAAAAAAAATTATGCTTACGTTTTCTTTACCTTTACCCTTAGTTTGCCTTCAATCCTTCTGATTCGAGGTACATAGCCGCTGTTGGTAAGCATTTCTTAAGATGCTACTTCTTCAAAGGTGAACAGAGAATCCAAGAAACTGCCCTCCACGAACAAGAGAGATCCAACCAAACATTCCATTCAGCAGCTTGGATTCCTAATTCCCGTCTTGTGATGGTTGGGACATCTGGTGGCAATATCTTAGTGTTAGAAAACATGCATCTTGTACGACAAGTGTCGATCACTGAAGAACTGACACGCTTTCAAAGGTATTCTTGGTAATATCCTAGCATAGCCCCCTGGTGTATTTGGCTATAAATCTTTTTCTCCAAATGGCACCAAGGAAAAAGCCGCGTTTTTCAAAATGGCGCCCGAGACGATAATAAGTGGGGAAAAACAGGGTTTTCAAACGAAAAAGACTAAAAATGTAGAAAAAACGTGACTTCTAAAATGAACAGTATAAGGAGCATCAAATCAAATATAAATTCTTTCCAAATTTCGGACATCCATACCGAGACTCTATCAAAAAAAATTTTTTTTCATTGATACAAAAAATAATCCATACATTTTTTACCTCTTTTATTCAGAAGAAAATGCCCTCGTCATATTTTTAAGAAGAAAAACGTGGTTTCTAAAACTACTTCTATTAGAAAAACAGAAAAAAAGTAGCTTCTAATATGCAACAGCGGAAAAAAAATTCGATATGCATAGTTTAGGCTGATGAAGTAACGATCTCCACTTCTCTCAAACAAACTCCTATTCTTTCGATATTCTGACATCCATACTGAAATACTTTCACAGTCTTTCATTCATACACAAAGCAATCATTTTTTCTTACCTCTTTCACATTCAAAAGAAAAATATATCCATTCGTCGAGCTTCTAAAAAGAAAAACGTGTTTTCCAAAATGGCTTCAAGAAGAAAACAGAAAAAAGCCTTTGCCTTTAAAATACAATAGTGAGAAAATACATTGTCCAAATTGAATCAATTAACGGATCTCCCTTTCTCTTTAACAAACATTCTTTCCACAGTTATTTTATACACAAACAAGTAAAAAAAATCACTCTTTTTTTATTCACTTTCAGCTTTATAGGAAAGTCTTTTACACAACCGTCGAAGACGACCGTCGGAAAGAATGACCGGTGTCCGAATCCTGGAAAACTAAAAAAAATCCGACCCGGATAGCTTAACTATTCTCCTCTATTTTCAGTGTTACCATATTGTAAACTTTATCACCGAAAAAATTGGCGCCAAATTTTTTTTTGAGAAATAAGGGGGCCGTGCTAGGATTCAACCATAAACATCATCTTAAACAAGAAGAATGTAAATCGCACGTTAACTGTATTATTAAGAATGAATTATTTCTTACTGGTTGATTTTAGTTCATTACAAAAAATTTAATATATTTCTTAAATATTTTGTACTTGAATAATTACGTATTTTTCAAAAGCTAATCAATAATGAATATCAGTTAATAATTGGTGAAGCTTCCAATATTCCAAAAACTTCACTCTCCTTTAATGAATTTCATGGAACAAGAAACGTTTCAAAATTCATTATTTAAAAGTTAAATAAAGTGGAAATAGGAAATTTGCAGCAACAATTAAAAAAGTACAAACCTCATATTTTTTAAAAAACATATCCTGGCAATCACCCATGATATTAGAAATATCCATGTTCGAAAATAGCACAAAATACAACAGAAAACTGAAGCAGTACCTTGAAGAATGATAGCAATAAAAGTGGTTAAACTTTTAAAGAAATCGAATTCAAATCGTCAGAAATTTATAGGGTTACCGCAAAAAAAAAACCCAATAAGAATTAACTATAATATACGTTACCCCTATGGCAACCCCATGACCACACGTAAAAAATAACAAGGTAACCATGTTATAGTGTTATCGCCCATCTTGGCGAGCATAAACAACTCCGATATCAAATTAACACCTAGTAAGGAAAAAAGTAGTTAGGTCTCAAAAATTACAAAAGTATATTTCTATTTTTTAAATAATTTGGATAAACATATTTATTTAAAAATTTTGTTATTAATTATTTATGAAAATCTCTTAGTGAGATATATTTGCATCTAAAAATTTTCTTTTCATGTGTTGCGTGGGAGTTTCGCAAAATATATCAAATATTTTGCTCTTAAAATTTTGGTTAATCTAAGCTATGAGTGATTTAAACTAAGAAGTCTATTGAATTTTCAAGTGAGTGTGCGAGTGAATATTAACGTCGCACTGTTCAGCTACTCGAGGGCTTTTGGTGACGGACCACGTTATTTTGAATCATGGTTAAGTGACGTAGACGACACCTGAGATGGCACTACCCTCTCCTAACTACCACACCACACCAACGGGATTGAATTCTCAAACCACGTTAGAGTGAAACTGTGTTCTAGTTTTCCTAAATTCTCGAACTGTATTAAATCGACACCGTGTATTCTATTTCTGCACAAAAATTAATATCATTTTCGCAAGTTCTGTAAATAACTGCTAAAGAAAGAAGAACAAGAGCGTTGCGTAACTTATTTTTAGCGCGAATATTTAGTTACGGCTCATAGTTTTATTTTTCTTCTAAAAATTCACTAAGAAGGATTTCTAAAACTAAAAAAGTAAAGAGCTAAATTTAATCAAATATATGAAGCTTGAACATCTTTTTCAGTTCCCCGAACTTTGATGATCAGAATGTGTCTTGCATTGTCTTGACTTCTGATGGATTTTTATGTAGCCATGGGACTAGTTCTGTTTTATGGTTCGAAGAAAACTTCAAATTACACAAAGTTTTGAGTGTGAGTATAATATTTATTTTGTGTGTACTATATATACTACGCATAAATCATTAATAGTGATTGTTCATGAAATCTTTTTCAAAGATGACTTTTTCGTTTTAATGAATTTTCCTTCCATATTGTAATACTTCAATAAATGCAATACAAGGGTTGTTCAATAAGTAATAAGACTGAAATTATGAAAAAAAAAAAAAAAAAAAAAAAAAAACAATTAAAAAAAAAAAATTAAAAATTTTTAATTTAAAAAAAAAAAACAATTAAAATTTAATTTTTTATATTTTTTTTTATTTTTTTTTTTTTTTTTTCAAAATAACTTCCGTGGCACGTCATGTATTTATCCCAAAGTTCTGTCCATTACTTAAAAACATGTAAAAGTCCGTTTTGTGAGAGCTGTTTCAAAACCACCTCCGCGTACCCTTTACTCAAGCTTTGTTGCTTGCCTCGTCATGGTTTCTTAAGTTGAGGAAACAGCCAGAAATCGCATGGAGTGAAATCAGCAATGTATGAAGGGTGTGGTAAAATCTCTACGTTGTTCCGCTGTGAAACATCCAATATGCAACGAGCAACATGTGGTCGGGCATTGTCATGGTGCAATAGGAATCCATTCGAAGCAATGGACGTTTCCTTTTAACATGCTGTACCATTGTTCGCAGGACATTCGCGCAGTACGAGTCGTTTACGGTAGTACCGGGTTCGACAGCGTGTTGATACACAATTCCTTCATAATAAAAAAAATTATGGTCATAATTCTACCAACCAATTTTACAGTTTTTGCTTTCTTGGGAGTGGGTGAAGATGGATGTTTCCATTCATTGCTTTGTTGTCTTATGGTTGGTTCATAGTAATACAACTAAGCTTCGTCTGCTTTGATAAAGCACTTTAAGATATTGTTGCCTTCTTGTTTCAGTCTTTAATGGAGAAATGGGGGCAGATTTTTGCTCCCATTTCGACAACTGGCTGCGTCTCGTAGGTGCCCACAAGCATGCTTCAATTCGATCCCGTGATACTCAAGAATACGAGTCTGTACACGCCATCTATCGGTAGCTTTTGTTAATACCGACAACAAACTTTTCTTATCCCACAGAAATTAATGTTCCAATGAGTGGTTTTGCTGCATTAAAATTAGTCTTATTACTTATTTAACAGCCTACGTATTTATGTCAGAACAAATAGAATAAGAAGAAAGCAAAAGCTTGGAACCCTTTACATATCACCAAGATAAATATAAAAGTGCATTTGCAAACAAAAGGAAAAAAAAAACAGATTGAAACTTTCTTTATTTTTTATTTCTCTAAATGCATTACTGCAAAGATTGCTATTTCTATTTCTGACCTTGACAACAGAAAGCTTTGCTAGACGACCGCAGACGATTTACGTAGTATGATCAAAAACTTCAGGGACAGGGTGTAGAAAATCTTACCCAGAATAGTTAACAGCACCAAAGCACATCCACCTTGGGCGACAATACACTTTTGCCAGCATTCGTCTTCTTGAACTTCTTGATAACTTCTTGAAGCATAGCTGGAAGCCATTTTTCGCAACCTCCTGTTAGGCCTCCTGCAATGCTACTTTCCCTTCATCTCATGGCACAAAACGACGTCTCTGTAAATGTTTTTCCATTGATGGGAACAGACAAAAGTCACACGGAGCTAAGTCTATTGAATGGGGGAGATGTGGAAGCATGTCAGTGCGAGTTTAGGTGAGGAACTCTTTTACCAATTGGGATCGATGTGCAGGCACTTTGTCATGCAGAAGATACCAGTTGTCGCTCTGCCAGCACTGAGGCCATTTACGATGAATGGATTCCCTCAAACGACGTCTTCGGGAAGTGTGTAGCTTCAACGGTTCGTTCAAATGTTTGGCGACGATCTTTTCGAACACATTCAGACAGCAATTTAAAATTTTTTGCATTCCGTGAAGTTAAAGGTCATCCAACGCGTTCATTGTATTCGATGGATTCTCAGCCCTCTTTAAAACGCCGACGTCATTCGTAAACCTTGCATCTCATCACGGTCACCATACACATTACTTAGCATTTCCAAAGTCACCATTGGTGTTTTACCTAAGCGTTGAAAGAATTTAATGTTCAACGCTGTTTAATAAAAGCCATCTTTCTTAGATCGCGGAACAAAGCTAACTAGCTTCGGAAGATAACAGCTGCACGTGTGGTTTTGCCACATGACATGGACTAAGCCAACCTGGCCAAGAAGGGGAAGAATCCATTTCTAGTGGTTTAAATTTAAGTACTTGCTTTCGTCGTCATCAATGGCCACAGTCATCGAATTTTTGGATCATATTACGTAAATTGGTAGTTTGATGTTTTTAATCATAAATTCTTCAGAAAGATTTGCCATTTTAACTTGATTTGTGTTGTTTACAGTAAATTAAAAAATTTTTATCTCTAAAAAAAAAGGAATTGACTCGTGAACATTTTTGAACGAATATTTTACATAACTTTCAAAGTGAATAGTCCAGACAAAATTGCTTTGATGAACTTTATTCTTTATACAGCGACTAAACTCCACCTTACAGCAGTGTAGAAAACTAGTATAATGAATTTAATAGCTGGCGACGTTTCATCCAGGACGAATTCAATGCTGGTCATCCAAAATTGGTTGCTGTGCCAGAAACTATCGATGCTGTATGTGAACTGATAAAGAAAGATCGTCATGTGACATACCGTGAGATTAGGGTATCTTCGTACATTAGTTTGACAAGCATCGTCAAAGTTTTACGCGAATATTTGGCTGTAAAAAATTTATTCTCATTGAATCCCGCAAATCTGACGAACTCTCAAAAGGAAGCTCATGTCGATTGGTGCAAAGAAATGTCGATATAATATGTTCAAAGTGCATCAGATGGTGCATAACATCTACATAGGTGACGAAGCATGGATCTATGCATTTGAGCCGGAAACAAAACAGCAGTCGGTTTTATGGGTTTTCCAAGACGAGCCAAATCCAATAAAAGCGAGCAAGAAGCATGTCGAAACAGATTGTTGTCTGTTTCTTCAGCATTACCGTTCGTGGCGACAGTGGCGTTAGAGCAAAGCAGGATGATCAATTCTGAATGGTACGCGGCCATTTGTTTGCGAGAAGTCATCGGAGAAATTTTTTTTAAAAAAAGTCTGACGGAAAGGTGAATCCCTCTGCATCATGACAACGCTAGCTCTCACACATCGGCTGAAACGAAGGAATCTCTGAAAGGTCAAAACGTTCAATTAATGGGTCATCCACCGTACAATCTTGACTTGGCACCAAATGACTTTTTTTTATTCCCGTACGTCAAAAATAGTTTCAATATTTCAAATATTCTCAAGCGATTTTCAACACCGAAAGAAGCGGTTGAAGTATTCAAAACGCATGTTTGTTAGTTACCGAAATCGGAGTGGAAAAAGTGTTTCGCGAAAATTGGTTTAACCCTTTATCTACCGACGGTACTTATAAGTACCACTCACTTTGAAATTACATAGAATAACCATTTTTACGAATACTCTGACGATACTTAGCAGGAATATTCTTTTAAATCCACTCTTCCAAGATATATGGCAGCACGGGTTCTATAAGGAGTTTTTTGCGGGTAAGGCGAATAGTTTTACAGCAGAAATCGCGTTTTCAGATGACGGCGTTTTTAGATGATTACAAAGATTGTCATTTTTGTTCTGAAAAAATAGCTAATATCAAAAGGTAAGAGTCTTATTTTTTTGTATGTTGACGAAAAATTTAGAAAACGATCTGACTATTTATTTTAAGTAAATAGTGTATATTATTAATTTTACAGTTGAATATTTTTAATTAATTAATTAGATCTAATGGATTAAATTTCCCAAAGTTGAGTATTTTGTTTATGTATATCCCTTAATTTTCAATGTAGTTATTCAAAAAAAAATATTGCATGAAAAAAACTGCAGTAAATCATAATGCGGTAGATAAAGGGTTAAACGCATACAAAAGTGTATTGATCTTCATGGAGAATATTTTAATAAACGATAAAACCAATTTCACTCGTAAACATATATATATATATATTTCATTTTTAGACTAGAAATATAAATAGCAATTTTCGTATAAATACTTTTAGTCTCGTTTTGAAAAAGTGGGTAGAAAGTTCACATAAAATTGAAATTTACATCTATAAATTTGAAAAGACTGTTAAACTAAAGCTTAAAGACTCAAACTATTTAGGATAAACATTCAATGCAAAAATTTAAATTGATAGTTTAGGGAGGATTTTCTAAGTTAGGGGGGTAAAATACATTAGTTTGAAAATATTCTCAAAACCGAAGCCCGTATTTTTATTATCAAGTGTTCTAGGATAATTTACTCTGGAATCTATTTTAAAAGAAAATTTATTTTCCAGATTTCTGAATCTTCAAAAGAATCTCGAGTGATTCAATTATCTATGAATGTTCTTGAAGACACAATCGCAGCATCTACCAAAGATGGTCGAATTATAGTCTATTGTTTGAAAGATCGAGCGAATGTAAAATACTTTTATCTTTTGAACATAATATTTGTTTTAAAAAGGACTTATAAAATAAATTATTGAGTCGTTTTCTTTGAAAGTGATGTAAGTCCATTTTTAACGAAAAGTTAGTTAATTATAACATTGAATTCAATCTACTACATACT
>BMAV01021343.1:192578-220711 GCA_019973955.1 Trichonephila inaurata madagascariensis | reverse complement strand
TGGCATCACTCTTATCCAAATGTTGAGAGATTTGGCCATCCTGTATCCTTAGTCCAATTTCACTTTCTACCAGACAGATGGCTTTTGCTTACGGAAATAATGAACTATCTACGACAGTGTTTCTCAAATTGTGGGGCGCGATAACCTTTCAATGGGGGCTCTAGCATATCGAAAATAAAAGGTAAAAAAAATTAATTTACTGGAATGAAGTAAAACAAAATACTTTCTGATATAATAAAAAAATACAAATTTACATTGATATGATTTATATATATCATCTGGTGAAAAAAAAGTCATCAAAAATAAAAGATTCTACTTTGAACGCTCATTAGCTATCTTTGATCCTATAACTAAATAAAAAAAATATTTTGTTTGCTTCACTGTAATCCTACGATGAGAGATTTTTTTATTACGTTTCTTTTAACCTAAAATATTACTTTTGCTGACTTTCGAACTTACTGGTATGGTTATCTCTGCGTCAATTTTTTTTTAGAGAAGTTGTAAATTATATAATTCTGTTGCGCTTTTTTCAATGTGAAAGAGCTTTATGATACATGGATAAGCAAATTGAGCCCTTTGAAGGATTAAATGGCAAAGATTTATTTTTATGAGTAATCTGAAACATGTAATACATAAATCAATAATTCTGGGAAAACTGTTTATTTGTTACCAGTGATCTTGACAGAGAATCCTCAAATAAGATAGTCTTAATGTGAGCTAAAATGAATTGATAACATTTCTCCTTCTTTTTGGGAGTGCCAACCTTTTTTTTAGAATCTTAAGTTACTTGTTTTGACCAATTTCTCGGCGCAACCACTTTTGTTCAAAAATATTTTCTTGAACATGCTGCATTTTCAACTATGAATAACTTAGTGGATTTAATTGCAAAGTTGTACGACTGATTATGGTTTATAAATGTAAATGAGCAGAATATAAAAAAAGAATTGGGCATCTGTGATCTCTCTGAAAGAAAATTGAAGCTGATCAAGCAAGGGAAACACTTGCTAAAAAAATGCATGTTACTCATGTTAGTGAAAGTAAATTTGAGAAAAGAAATAAACATGAAACGAAAGGAAAATTTTTAATAGCTACATTAAGAACTCTATCAAGAAAAATATGAAGCCATAAGTGTACCGCAAAATGCACTTCACCCTGTCAAAAAGACACAAGCAAGAGAAAGTTCAACAGGATATTTGTCGATCATCAAAGGACATTAAAACTACAATAACGTGAACAAATTGAGACAGTTTTGCTTTTAAATAACTTTCCTGTAATGTTAGCGAAAAGTGTCTGTGATTTGTGTCCTTTATTAAGGTAACGCACATTTGGAACAATTTAGTTCAGTTTTATTGGATTTTTTCTCAAATTATGAAAGAAAAATTGAAAAATCCTTGAAATAGGTAAGCATATTTTCTCTTAGTTAAATTATTCACTGAAATTGTTATTTTTATCGTGTATGTTGAAAATAATTATAAAAAAAAGAATTGGGGTGAGTCACTCCCCGCGACCATTACCGTTAGTATCGAGTGCCCACCTGATCCCGGGCTAAAACATTTTGAAGTTTTCTCACTTTAAATATTAAAAATAACACAATTGTTATTCATTGAAATTTTATATTCTTTTTTTATTACTTGACATTTATTTTAAATGCTAATTCTGCGAGGCATAAAATTACAGTTCGTTCAAAACCGTTTATGAGTATTTATTTCAATATATCATTTTACATTTTTTTATACATTGTCATGCACTTGGTTTTACTCTCTCCTTACAATTAAGCTATTATATCAAGAATAATGTATTATCATTTTAAAAAAAAAACTCGTGTTAAGAGTGGGTACTTCAGTCAGTATAAGAACAAGTTTAATAATTATTAGTGACTTGCATGGGCTTGTCTTGCAGAGCAAAGTTTTTCAAAGGAAGGCTAAAAATTGGAAATTGACACTCTGTTATTTTTGATACAGATGATACAGATACAGATACAGATTTTGAGCTCAGATGTA
Source organism: Trichonephila inaurata madagascariensis (assembly GCA_019973955.1). Classification (NCBI taxonomy): domain Eukaryota; kingdom Metazoa; phylum Arthropoda; class Arachnida; order Araneae; family Nephilidae; genus Trichonephila; species Trichonephila inaurata. Next base: position 218,711 of record BMAV01021343.1, on the reverse strand, counting down.
TATTTTGTCTTCGAAGTAGCCATCGCAGAAAATCCGGATTCATAAAGGTTTGATGTTGAAAATGGTAATAGTATACGAAATGCTTTTATTTTCAGTGCAGAAAATTCAGCATCCACCTCTATCCAGGATTCAAAGAATGATTTAATACAAAATTGCCCTTTAATTTCGTCTCTGGATGCGAAATCTATGAAGATCTCTTTTTCGGCAGTTGAGAGCCCTTTTGAAGTATTTTGAAATGGATCCCTAACCCATTCGTAACTTGCTATCAATTTGCCCTCGTCTTTGTACTTGTTGATGCTTTATTATTGTCGAATGCTCGCTGCGATTTAAAAATATATCTATGATTTTGTTTTAATCCACTGCCGTAAATACTTAATACCGTGAATTACAATTAACGCGCGAATTATGAAATGTACATCCAAGAGAGATTCGGTAGCTAATCGATTCAGCCAGGACTGACTGGAATTGTACGAGGTACAGCATTTTTACATGCTTTGTGCAGACGTAACTTAGGTTACCTAGACTCACGTGAACGTTCGCGAGAATGCCAGATGTATTGCATATGATAAAGAGCAACATAGATTAAACTATTTTTTAATGACATTTGTACTTTTAGAAATGGATGATGAAGGAAATAAATCTTTAATTAAATATCATTTCTCAATCGGTTTCAATTTAAAAATTAGAGAAAGAAAAATAACATATAATTAACCTATTAAGAGTAATTCACTTAACATATGTATTACTTAAGTATTAAATTTTTTATATATGTTACTCTTATCTTATTAATTTGTACTGGAAAAATTAAGATCATATTACAGCTTTAGCGTCAAAGTACATTATTATTGCATTCAATATATATTATTATTATTATATAAGGGGCGCGCGATAAAAATTATGATTGAAAATTGGGTCGCCAGTATTGAAAGTTTGAGAAGCACTGAACTAATTAGTTAATGCTGAATTAAGAACAAGTTTAATAAGTATTAGCGACTTCCATGGGCTTGTCTCGCAGAGCAAGGTTTTTCAAAGGAATGCTTTTGATTAGAAATTGACCCTCTGAGTTCTTTTTCTATATTTAGCTGATATCTATATTTTGTCTTCTAAGCAGACACCGCATTTTGCAATTTGTTCCAACTTAAAAATTAGAGAAAAGAAAAATAATATAATAATTATCCTATTACTTAATTTTTTTTGCTTAAAAGTAACATATACAAAATTTAATATTATTAATTTGTACGGTTTATAATTAAAAGATCGCGTATTGTAGCTTGAGTGTCAAAGTGCATTATTATTGCATTCAGTACATTATTAATGTTTAAGGGGGCGCGATAAAATTTGTGATTGAAAAGGGGGGTGGCAGTATTGAAAGTTTGGGAAGCACTGATCTACGAAGTATTCGTACCGTCCACATTAGTTGATCGAAGCCTCTTTACATGGAAGTTATGCCTTAACAATGGAATATTCTTTGTTTTGTACACCGTCTGAATGCTCCGTTACAATGAGCTGAAGCTACAACTTGTCAATCATAGGCTGCATGTTTTTTACATATTTTCATACTGTACTGCATATGCAATGTAATTTTATAAAGAAAGCTTATTAGTGAATCGCTTTTTATGTAATATAGTGTAATATAAACACGTAATATATGAGTTATCCTTTTATGTAATATAAACGTGCAAGTTTCAAAAATATTTTGTTAAATGTTTGTAGTATAAATTAAATTAAACATTTTTAATTTACTGTTGTAGAAAATGAAATGTTTGATGAAACTTTGAATAAAGAAACAAATAGGATACAGTTCATAATTTAATTAAGCTCTTGTCAATTAGTAATGTTCTGAACCCGAGTATTTAGCTTCAGAATTTGTTCATTGGACCGCTTTCAATAAATGGGAAATAGTTTCTTCGAAAAAAAGTTTTACCTTATTTTTGTACTCAAGAAGTAATTTCTTTTATTTTATTACTCTCACTAAAAATAATGCATGAATAAAAAATGTGATTTTTTTGTGTAAGTTATTTTCCACCTTCCAGCTGTTTTTTTTTTAAATCAGTAACATTACATTTGTCAACATCAGTATTTCGTGTATTATATATATTTTAGTCTAGGATTATTCACACTATGAGTAGCAGATTTTTTTTTATGTAATGTAACAGTAATTTTTTCTCTTTTTTTCTGGCGTCAGATAACAATATCCGAAAGATTTTTTTTTAAAAAAAAATCAGTTTGGGTTTCTTATTAAGTGAGAATTCCAAGACAAATATTTGATTGCGTTGGACTTTAAGCTTTGACTTCTTTTAATCGGAGGTTCAGTCTTTTGAAAAAACGTTACTCGAAACTTCTAAAACTAAATACTATGTGACCTTCTGGATAAATTATATATTTCATTTTATTTTCTTCACTATTTATTTCTTGTCTATTTCGGCTTAACACTTTTGCATAATTAAAATGGAAAATATGCAAATATGCATGAAAAAACACTTGAAACAGCGCAGATGACTCGGAGTGTATGGACACATTTTGCAATTTCAGTGTCCTGCTTTGATAGTAAATAGTATCAAGCTATTGAATGTTAAAATCCAATGCTTTGTCATAATGATTGTTGAATCCTTTTTAAATACGTGAGTCTTCTAACCTGAATGACATTCTGATCAAAGAATACTTCGAGGATTTCTGTTGCAAGGGGTGGTCAGACTCAGAATTGACACCGTGTATGGACTCATTATCACAGAAAAACTGAGAACAGTTTTTGCAAGAAGAAAAGACTTTGTTGGTACAGCAGAAATTGTTTCAACAAGTAGATCACCGGATTGCAATCTTTTCTCACAGAATACGGTTCACGACATACTTCAGTGATGGCTTTATGTATAGAAAATGGTGATTTTTAGGCATATTATTGTTTGGTACAGAAATTAATAAAAATATTGTATAAGCTGCAATTTTGTTAATATTGCGTTAAACGAGACCTTTACTCAGGCACGAAATTTGTTGAACTATGAGAAGAAAGTTGGAATTTATTCCGCTGTTCCTCCTCCCTTCACAGAGTCCAACAAGAGAGCCAGAGTGCCGGTCATCTGGCGACACCTCCAAGCTCAGCTTTTTCCTAGAGTATAGCACTGCAGCATTAGGGCATGGATTGAACTGGAAACTTCTTATCTGCAGCGTTAGCCGTACAACAATCTGCCTCAGGGACTCCAAAGAAACTTATCAGCAGCCGATTGACAAGAGTGTGAGTTCAATCCTGCTACACTTTTACAGCAAAGCGTTGGTCAAAGGGAACTCAAAATTAGTCCCAAGAACGCCATTTTTCGCCTTACAGAATTCCGTACACGGCAAACATACGAGTTAGGGAAACAACGTTAGAGAAAATATATATATATATATTTGAACACAGCCAAAGAAAATCAATTATTACAGGACAAAAAACAAACAAAAAGTAATTGATTTTTAGCAAAATGGAAGTAGAATAAATTTGTTATAGACATAATCTTTAAATCCAATTGTAGCTGTAGTCTAGACAGGAAAGAAAGGAGGGAGATAGAGAAAGGGAAAAAAGATCACTAGGGTACTTAAGGGTCGTGACACCCGTTCTCATCCAAAAGAGTTAAGTCCTCTGAGGAGCACAAAAATCTTAAAAAAAAAGTCTTTCAAAAAAGTGGGATTTTTTCATTAAACAGGGAAAGAAATGCAATATCTCGATCTCTGTTGCCCATTAGGATTGAAAGTGTTAAATTGACAAATTAGTTATTCAGTAGTAAAGTTTGGGAAATTGAATATATCTCTATTTGCAAACTTAGCAAGATAATTTTGGTTTAAATTATATATCCAAATCAAATTCCTAAAAAGCTTTAAAAAATAAGCAAGCATATTTACAAAAATAATTTCTATATATGCATTTGCAATTAAATAACACAAGTTCTAGCATTTTAGAGACAATCATGCTCATTAAAAAGCAAAAGAGTATTGCATCACTCAGATAATATAACATCTCATACTTTGAGAATATTTATTTTATTAAGTACAATTTATACCTACAGTTCTTACTTTTCAATTCAGCGTTCATATTTGTTCGCGTGGAATGAATTAACTGTTATTATAATGAACTTAGTCAGAATATTCCCAAATGATAAAATATCTGCAAATGTCTTAAGACGATAACAACAGGATTATACCTGGTGTCCATAGTTAAACTTGAAATTCGGGAGCAGTCTGTAGCAAAAACCATACAGCGGAAATGCATGAAAATTGGGTAATTGTGGAATAAAACGATGGGGAATTTATCGAGGAAAAAAAAAGCAATGAATTTCAAAAACCATCCCTAGGTAGCGAACCCCTCAAATACAGTAATTGTGGGTGTTAACCGCATCTTCCAGATGAAAGTGGGCCACGTTGATGCCCAAAATGTTCCATGGATATTCATTCTGGAGTTCAACTCGCACAAAAATCCGCAATGCAAAAAATTGTAGACTATCCAATCCTCTGGCAAGAGCTGCAGCACTAGTGACAGTTTATTGAGATAGTAGCGTAAGAGCTTTCGACGAATCTTATGAACGAAGTTAGTCAACAGATTTTGCAATACGCGGAACCCCGATGGTTTGGGATCTTCCTCCTCTTGTGTCACCACATCATCCACTCCCTGTGCTGCAACACATTTTCGTCCCCTTCTTGGCTGAATTTCCGTTGTCCCCATTGCTTCAATTTTCCTATTCATGTTTGTTAGTTCTTGTCTACTCGTAACTACTTCAAGGACTAAAATTTCCGCGAAGTTTCGGTAGCAGAGTCTTCGTTTTGGTAAAACAATTTCACCAGTAAAGCCTGGCCCTGGAGAGTCAACATCATCTTACTTGACTTGGAATCGAGTATGACTGCGGTTCGTGCCTTTCACATCTCTATATTCCTCAAGTTGCTGCGCGTGCACAGGATTACTATGATTACGACATTTGCATATGCTAATAGTTTACATTGCATGAAGCCATCTATCAGTGGTCTTTGAAACTCATCGTTTTTTCCCTTGATAAAATTTCTATCATTTTATTCTGCCATCACCCAATTTTCATGCAATTCTTGTGCATGGTTTTTGCTACAAACTGCTAGAAATTTTCAAGTTTACTTATGGACACTCGGTATACAAAAATATGTCATAGGTTAAATCGTGAAAAGTTTTTGCAGCGAAGGAAACGAAATAATAATTTATATTGGAAACTCACTTTAGTACTTCATTATATGTAATAAGGTAGGAAAATTATACTCACGCACAGTAAAATTTACACTAAAAAAACAACAACAAATTACAGCAGTGAAATTACCCAAACTAGAAGAACGTCATGGAAGCTAAGTATACATGTTTGGTGAAAATATGTATGCCCACACTCTTTGCAGTTTGCTCTGCAATCAACAAACGTGGCTCATATTTAATGACCTCATAAAAAGAAATGTTTTAACTTCTATTTCAATTCGACTTTTATAGCAAAAGGAAAACTCTACATCATTTACAGTTAAATTTCACTGTTATACAAATCAAGGTGCTTGCCGAAACTATGATCTATGAGGTGAGGATAACATGCCGACACTAGAAATGTTAAGCAAGTAGAAAGACAAGTAGGCGTCGAAGTAATTTTTCACAGTTCAATGAATCTGAGAGGGAAGTCAAAAGAAAGAAGGATAAAAAGGGGAAGTCATTCTTTGATACTGATCAGCTCAATCGCTGAGAGCAGTGGACAAGGGTTGGCGCTGAGGATTGATTAAGTAAACGAACTTCATTAAAATTTCGTTGCAGTTGTAAGAATTAGTGTCAGTTGCATCACATCAGCCAAAAGCTAAAATTTTAACTGTAGCAAAAGCAATAAAACTGAAATTTTAATTCATCTTTCCTCTCAAGTATTAATATATTTAATGGAGAAATGATTCACAGTATTAATGTAGTAAAATAATTTACTTATTTTATTCTAATATTTGTTTATTTTTATTTTCTTATTACTTTTTAATATAAAAAATTATTTTCCAGATTCTTTCCTAAAAAAATATGTATAATTCTCTCAAAAAATTAATCTTCTGCATGTAGACTACTAACGTGTAGAAACTAAAATTACGTATTTTCAACAAATTGTAATTTTTTTTTTTTATTTCTATAAAAATTTTAGCTGGAAAGAGGAAATTAATTCCTTTTCTATTTTTAATTTTAAAAGAAAAATAAACAAGGGGTGGGGGAAGAAAGTACGTATTATATTTTTGAAATAAAATAAGAGATGAAACAGATGCTAACTTTTCCGATTTTCTAACAAACAGTATTGTGCGGTTTCTTTATGTTTTAACTATTACTTAGTGTTTTCTCTTGATAAGTTTATTTCTTAAATAAAAGAGTAAATGAAATCCACAGTCACATTTTAGGGTTTCTATGCCTGTTCTTTGTCTGTTGCGAAAGCTTTAGTGAGTTTTGAGCTCGTAATTTCCCAGGATCAACAAAGTTGGGAATATTTCAACATTGGGAGTTTCTTTTTCATTCATTTTGGCACCTAACACTTGGTTCCTTTTCATTCATCTTTCTCTTCTAAATAGTATAACTTTAAAATTATTTTAGTCTTCTACGCAGACTCATTTTCAAACATTATTTCAAAATATGCAGACAAATGTTTATGATTGTTAATGAAAAGTGTTGAAATTCCAGAAAATACAGCTCAATATGTAAAAATTGTACTAAATATTTCAAATTCAAATATATAACTCAGGTCTGATATTTAATAGACTCAATCGTATACAATCTGCGGACATTATATAGATATACTTATAAAAAACCATTAGACTTATTCTTATACAATTAGTGGACAATATATAGATATACCAATGAAAAATCCTCAGACTTAATCTTATGGTATTCGTGGACATTATACAGCTATACCTATAAAAATCCATTGAAATTGATTCAGAGTTCCTTGTATAAAATGATCAATATAATATAGGTTTATATCTTTTATTTCGAATAATAAACTTTCTTCCTTGGCAAGAATAATCAGTATTGAGCTGCTTTTAATGTACTCAAATTACCGTTCATTACTATGTTGCAATGTGATCACTAAAAAAAATATTTTTAGATTTTTAGTACATGCTTAGAATTTATTCTTTCTTATGTCCAAAACAGAATATATAAAAAATATTCCAGTTTTAATTTAAACAAAGCACATCATTATTTAATAAATCGGAAATTAGTCACGTTCTTCAAGCATGTACGTTTATATCTATCAGTAAAAATGCATTCTTTCTTGAGAAAAAAAACCTGTTATACTATATTTTAAGGAATATTATCTTTTTTGCTAAACCCGTGCTTCACTAGATCGTTTGAAAGACGGATGCTCCCCGTGCAATTACGGTCCACCTGAGAATTACGAGGTTTCCATGGATGTGTAGTCGACTTCGCTTAGATGAAAATTGAATTACTTGCAGTCTCGAGCTTTCGGTGATTTAGGGAATGTCTACCCCTAATCTTTTGGTCTGTCCGACAGCGTTTCAGACCAACAACGATCATACCTTTAAATATTTTGTGTTCCTGTTAGATCAAGTGAAAAACATTTACTTACAATTGCAACACCATTTATTTCAGAGAAAAATTTTACGTAGTAAACTTTTCATAATAAAAATATCTGGAGTGAATCTAGACCTATTAAATGTCTAAATATTTAAAATTATATTTAGTATTTATCAAGCAAAACCTTTTTTTCATCTCGATCACAATGAAACCTACTAATTAAATTACAATAATAAGTTATTGCTGACTAAGCGCTAACATATGTTTTGCCACATTAATGCAGCTAATCATCTTCTTTCACATTTAAAAAAAAACCCGAAAAAAATGCTTTAAAAATTTTATAAATCATGCAGATTAATGCAGTTAATATGAAAGTTATAATAATAAATTTAAAGAAATTTCCAGACCCATTATTAACAATAAGCCATAAACATTTGAAATAAAACTACATCATTATTAATGTATTTACAAAACTTGATTTCTTTTTATTTTAGCACATTACTCATTCCTAATTTATATTGTTAATTAATATAACGAGCGAAAACCAAAATAAAAATTAGAATCGCTCTTGTCTTGAGGCTAATTGTTTCACCTATTTTGAATTGAGAATTTAATCAAAAGGGTTAACTAGTGTAAATCAATTTAGCTTCAAAATATAAAATGTGCATTTCAAACACGTATGCCAAATAAATATTCCCATTCATTAAGTTTTTTTTTTAAAAAAAATTGAAGTTTAATTATTTAAAAAATGAGTAGATATTTAATTTGACGCTGTTGTGTATTTTAATAAGAAACATCTTGCAAAACATTCTGAGGAATTAAATTTTCTTTTTGGAAAAAATATTCACCAGATTGCTTCGTGAATTATAATCTCCTGATATATTCCAACAAAGAATGGATAATCACCTACGGAGGAATAAAAATCTCGGAAAAGTTTGGAAATAGTAAAGAGATGGAAACTGCTTTATAATAAGTACTGCAGAACAAGATCTGCTTTACAAACAAGTAATATATAAAAAAATTAAGTCAATTCCTACTTAGATCAACGAAGAAAACACTTATTTTAGCTACTTTTTATTAAATAGTTACAATTAATATAAATATGTATATACATATGACAGAATCATAGCATTAAGTGGTAGTTAATTTTTATTAATTATCATTAAAATATGGTATGGTCATCCAAAACAATCGTGTCTATAAAATTTCAGTTCAACTGAATGCTTTAAAACGCGATAAAAATCCTTTTTAAGTCTTGACACAAGGTACCAAAAGGGTCGCTAAGTCGCCCAAAAGGATGACAAACGGGACTGTATTTGTAATTCTTTAAATAATTAGTTTTAATCAATTAATTTTTATTAATTAAAATTAAATTACTGTATTGCCATCCGAAATAATCATGTATATAAATTTTCAGCTCAATTGAGTGCTTTCAAATGTATTTTATTAACGATTGAAAATTCCACGAAGATAAGTAAATAAATATATAGAGAGTGTGACCTAATAGTAGGAATTGAAAAAGTAGGATTTATATATATATATATATATATATATAACCAGTTGTACCACTAGCTGATCTTTCCTTTTTTGCTTATAATACAGTGCGAAATCCCATTGAGAGTATTCGATAGGAGTTCTAAATCCATTTTGAGAGAAGATAACTTACCTAAAGATGCATTACGACTTAGAGAAGCACGAGTGAACTGCTTTTCTGCCCTTTGGGTTGACTATATTTAATAAATGAGTAACGTGAGACCTCTTGCTATACAGGAAATCCTATTCCGTGCTCCTATTCTTTCTTTCTTTTTTACATTTCACCTTGAATGGCAGCTGAAATGATTCAGATGAAGTCTGGAGTAATTTTTTTGTCCAAATATGTTATTTTAGTTGATACTATTGAATCAGTTATAAATATTTAATGTAACACTTTTAAACTTATTACTGTGGCTGTGGTAGATTAGTGGTCAAGATCATGGACTCGTGGCTTTTTTGTGTGCATTCTAAAGCAAAAATTTATTAAAATTAAATCAATATATGTGTAACAAGTTGGGTTCTGATTTGTTTCATCAATGTTTTTTTTTTTTTTTTAAATAGAAATCTGATAATTTTAGCTTTAAAAATTTTATAAATTTCAAGTACAGTTAATTTTTATGGATAAGTTACATTTATACATTAATTTCTGTTAACTACATATTTAGAACAAGGATATTTTTTAGTATCATTGTTTCATAACAACGTATTGCTCCTTTTTAAAGCAAAATAAAATATTAAAATATTTTGATTACAATTTGCGTTTAATTTTAGAATCGAAGTTGAATTTAGTGTAAAAATGTGTATTTTATTGTGGTTGGATTGCCGGAAACTTTTTGTTTCATAATAGTATAGATTAAAATCCGAAGGTAAACAAACGTATCTATGTATCTATGTGAGGCTATCTTCTCACAAACCGCCAAACGCAGAAAAGCGCCAAAGGTGCCAAAAGATAGGAAATGATCCAAGAAATCATTTTGGACTATTTGAAATCCAATATTGCAATTAATTTAATATATATTAGCTAAAAACTTTAAAAAATCGGTTTTTGACGCCAACTGCGATTTATCTTCATTGTTGTAACAATAGTATTTTTTTCAACAATGACAAAAGTTGGCGTCGAAATACAGTTTTCAGCCAAACTGGAATTTCATGACGTTCCTCTATTGATTGTGTTAATTTACTTTGTTTAAAAAGTAAATGCTTTTAACATGTGATTAACTTGAAATATATATTTAAAATCCTAATTCTTACAATTTATGCCATTTTTTACAAATTTCTATCGATTTTCTTGGATTTATATTAAAAAAAAAAAAAAAAAAAAGAAATATTTTTGAAGTAGATTGGTAAATTGTATACCTTTCTCAAAGCTGCCAAGTTATACTGAGATGGAATATTGTAAAACTTTTTAAAAAAAATTTTCGGAATTTTGTAATTACATTTTTTTTTGTTGCCTTTCTTGAACAGAAAATATTTTTAAAAAGGCACTTTTTCTATTTAAGGATCTATAAAAATGCTATGAAAAAAATTGTTAAAATTACCAAATGCCAGTAATAATTAATTGTCGTAATCTACGACCGAATTCACGAGTTTGAGAGCTTATGGAGCATGTACGAAAAAACAACTTCCTGAAACATCTCAATTCATAGTTTTCTTTATTTTTTAAAAAAGCAATTTAGCGAAAAACTTCAAAAATATATGAAGATGCTTAAATGATCAGATCTATCAGATAGTATTATTTTCATTTTGAATCTTTCTTTATACAGAGAATGCAAACAAATGAATAGGTTTTCTCTCACATACTTCTCTTTGTATAGTTATATATTTTTAATCAAATAATCAAACATCCAGAAATAAGCAGTGGTCTCAGTAACTAATGGTAAGATTTTTTAAATTCATTATTTAATAAAAATGAATATAAATTAATATATTTTTTTAAACAAACTAAACCAGTATTGTTTTATATTATTCACTACAAAATTAATTTTTTAATAATAAAAAGGTACATTGTCTATTTTCTTGTGGATAAATATAGATTATTTTTGTAAATTACAAATCTTAAATAGAAATTTTCGATTAAATCTTTTCACTGGGAAAAAAAGAGGGAAAATAGTTTAACACACGAAAAATCCCATATACAACTGGGATGAACCGAAGGAATAGAAAACCTGTCTATAAAGAAAAACGATATTTCGGAAAATATAATTTTAATGGCATAAGGATAGAAATCTCTCACATCACACATACACACTCACCCAAATGTTCTGGCATCGAGAGAGAAAAAGGAAATTTCCATTGGGATAAGGTTACACTGTTGGAAATAGCCCGTACAACGCCGGGCTAAATGGAGGGGAAACAGACCCGTTCGACGGGACAAAGACTTGAAAGAAATTTCGAAAAAGGGAATTTTTAAGGACAAAATATAGAAATCACCCACAAACAAACCAGTAAATAATGGCATCGAAAGGGGATGAGAAAATTTCCATCGGAAAAAAGTTATGCACTAAAAAAATTCCGTGCAACTCTAGGCCATGCAGCTAGTAGTGGTATAAATAGTGATAATTTCCCTTATACAATCTTGAATTGCAAACAAAGGACAACAAGAAAGAACTTGACAGATCTTGGTCTTTAATCTTAACAAAATTATTTCAAAATGGCATGGTAAATATGCAAATGAGTTAATTTATTCTCAGAACACATTGGAGTTTCTCTCTTTTGAAAAGAAAAGCCATTGTAGGAGAAGCAAGAGAAATTTTAAAAAAAAGAGTTTGTGGTTAGGAGAGTTTATGAGAGGTGTAGAAGAAGTCATAATTAAGTATGAAACATTCAACGAAACTTTCTTTCTGTATTGAGTAATACTTTTACGCAAAAAATAAACCACTCATACGTAATGTTTGGCAAACTTTCAGTTTCTTAAAGTTATATCAAGTCCAGTCAGTCAACCCTATTCAATCTTTAATATAAACAATTACAATGACTCCGTCTGCTGAAAACTATCGAATGATTTTCTTCTAAGATCTGTGAAGGTTTTGTCCACCCATATATCCTTCCCATTTACTTTTTTTTTCATACTTCTCTGTGTCTCTTATTCATTTTCTCGCAATGTATGATGCAATGCAAATGCAAAATTGCTAAAATTATATATACAAAAAAAAAGTTTCTTTTACTATTTTTAGTACATGATGTAATTTAGAATAACGGAAATACATAATTTTTTTTTTCAAAACAAAAGCCCACGACAGTTTTGTTTCTTTCTTTTTCGATGTACTTTGGTTAATCTGGAATATTTTATTCAGCAATATTTCAAATTATACATGGGAAGATTTTCTATTCCAATTTTCTTGAAATGCGTTTTATTGAATTCATTTTGGTCTTAAGCCCTCGAAGACATCCCGCTCTCTGTAGTTTTTCCATCTTTCACTTTATAAGAGTAGTAATTAACTGCCATCTTAAAAATTATACCTCCCATTCTACAGTGAGCTGACACAATGTTGCTTTATCAGCTCGTTAATGGATAGATGGATCCTTAACATCGTACTTTGAAGCTACGAGGTGAATATCAGCTGCGGACCTAATAATTTTGAATCAATGTCAAGTGACGAGGGTGACTACTGAGCTAGAAACATCCACCAGATATAAAAAATTGGTTTTCAAGAGTTAAATCAGGTAAATATGTTGAATGTAGTGATACCAGCTCCTGGGGAATGAACTAGATCTGCAAAGGTAGAAATACCAATACGCAGCCCCATTACAGAAAGAATAAATGTTGAATGTGTGTGTTTTTTACATTTAAAATTCGACAATTCCAGGATGAATGGATAATGCATTTCATCTTCCAATGTGTTTCGCTATCATCTTAACGACTTATGAATATATTTCTCGTATATATTTGTTTTGGATTCCAAATTAGAAGCAAAAAGTTATATCATGAACAAAAGAAAGTATCATCCTGCCTTGCGGTATTATGTCGGACATGATTGCACATAAAAAAATCCACAGGAGTTAGTTTTCCTCTTATGCTTTGCTTTAAATATGTTCAATATCGGCTCTTATGCTGCATGTGGATAACTATGGTTCATTAAAAGTAATAATCGTAAAATCCGGCGCTCCTATACTCTCAAGTTGCAGTTTTTAATTTTTAGGTATATTCGTCGTGTAACGCGCACTCCCTCTTTTACAAATAAACGTGAAAAGTACGTGCGCAATACTGTTACGTTTTGAAGGCATTTATTCAAGGTACTTATTCCAAGCTTTCGAAAAAAAATAATATACTTCTAGATTTACTACCTCTCAAGTTCATAATAAATGTCATTTCTTTTACATAAACAGTATTTAGATATATGTAGAAATCTAACTTTTTTCTATGCTCATATTTGTTGTTCTTATTTTTAAAGCTCTCGTTTTTATACTCGACGTATAACGCGCACCCGTAAATTTTGTTCTTAATTTTTGAGTCAAAAGTGCGTGTTATACGTCGGATTTTAAGATGATCTATGTTTTCCCGAAAATATTAGTGCTGTGTTTAAAAAAATAATTATATGCACACTACTACGTTTCTGTACTGATGAATAAAAGTTTTGAAGTGCTTATTAATTGTTTTACTGTATAAAATAAGAAATGAAAAAATTTTGGCAATTAGCAATTGTTCCAGTAATATTGAACAGTTTGCATTTTTAGAGATTTTATATTTAATATACAAAACATAATATTCATGCTATTAAAAATTGAATTTACTGTGGGATTTTAAATTTAAAATGTTTATTAATCCTCAGTTTTAGGGAATTGTTTTCAGGATTTTAAAAAAAGAAAGTACTGAAGATGTTTTTTTCTAAAAGAAAAAATAAACTTTGCAAATTTTTATTTAATATGTGGATATTTTTTATTTAATATCTAGCTATTTTTATGTTCTTTTATAAATATACATAGTACTGTAAAATTTTGAGCTCTCTTATTTCTCTTAAAAAAATGTTCAAGAAGTAACAATGAATTATGAGTGTAATGTTATACCTTAAATTATTGGCAACATAAGGCTATTATTTCAATTTTGTTAAATAGAAGGTATTATTCCAGACGAATCATATATTTTTTACTTCACCTCATGGTGCCAAAGATTTTTCTTTTGTAGCAAAAACTGGTGTTAAGTACGCCAAACCGAGAATCTTTTTATGGTAACCCTGTTAACTATATAACAGCTTGATGTAATAGATATTGATTCTCCTGTGAAGAAGTAACAATTTTTCAATACCAAGGAGTGTCTTCGGCTACAGGGTCATTTGACAAGAACTTCCTTTTTTGTTGATAGGAAACAGAAGGAAAATGAAAAGCAACCTTTCTTTTTCCTGTCTTATTTTAAATCTCAGTCCTCTGAAAAGGTCAAATATTTGGTTTTTCTTGTGTTTCTTTTAGCTGTTTAAAACTCAAATACCTTTTATAATGGTTTATACGACCCTTATATACTTTTATGTCTTGCCGTTCATGCTATCGTTTCAATTTTATAGTATTTACAAAAATTATACTTACCTATTGTGATTTAAATACAAAGTGTGCGTAGTTTAATATTTGCTTTGTTTTAAAAAATGTATAATTACAGTATTAAGTTTTTGCAAAGTTTACGTAAAATACTTATTGGAGGTTCTTTGAAGAAAATTACAAAGGAGTTGCTGTTTTACAGATGTTAACTTAAGATACACTTATTATTTATCCTTTATATCTACAACAGTGCACATTCATGTGTTTATCCTTTTTTTCATATCATGTCATGGAATTTATTTAATGTTTAAGTAAGTATGGAAGCAATCCTACGGAAGTAATAAAAAAAATTCAGGAATGTTCACCAAAACACAATTTAAATATAAAGTCTCGGTATAAATTTTCTTCACCTATTTAAATTTAGAACTATGCCAAACGTTTCCTATAAATTTTCAAGTATCAGACAACCTTCAGAATGCAAATAATGATAAAACAGTGTTATGTTTTAATTTTGTAAGACAATTTATTAAATTTATTGACATACCAAGTTTTTTATAGACCATGATAGTCTTTTTTATAAACATTTAAATATTTCTTATTTTTTAATTCATTTAAAAATTAGTAGCAATGTGAAATACTTGTAACATATATATAAATTTTCAAATATTTAAAATTCTTTCATAATCATTTCGTTGAGGTCGGAATGCGCTTGAGTACTTTTTTCATGAATTAAAAAAAAAAAATTCCCCATTTTGATATAAAAATATTTTTTCCTCTTTTGACAATCTAATTTTTTCTTCAAATAATTTACTCTATAAATCTGAAAATTACAAGAAAATCCTTATATCTCCATATTATTTTAAAGAAATTTATTCTTTTAAAGAAGTGTCTTATAATCGTAACCTGATACTTTAAATTTTTAAATTTTGCGATACTTTCATCTAAAATTTATTCTTGGGTGGGTTTGCCGAGAGCGGTATTTTGCGGAGTGGTGGAGAATCGTGTAGAAATTTTCAGTTCAAATTTTCTTGCTTGGACTTTCTTTTTATTTATATTTGTTTTGAATGTTAAAAGATATCGCGTTATTTTAATACTTACTAAATATGTACATAACGGTAGAAATAGATTAATTACAACGTTGACTCTCAAAAATTTCAATGTTGTCAAATATAGTTTTACAATAGATAGACACAGTTTTGTTTAATTCACAAGATCCAAGGTGACAAAAATTAAATTATTGTGTATTTGAAAATATTTTAGAGTTTCTTATAT
Organism: Trichonephila inaurata madagascariensis; assembly: GCA_019973955.1. Lineage (NCBI taxonomy): Eukaryota > Metazoa > Arthropoda > Arachnida > Araneae > Nephilidae > Trichonephila > Trichonephila inaurata. The sequence continues at coordinate 202,921 of BMAV01021343.1, read as the reverse complement.
TTCAAAACCCTGAAGGGTTTGAATTAAAAAAAACTTTCGTCATTCTAGCTTCAGAGTTACGTTTCCATTTTGTCACTTCTGTCTTAATATTTTGTGAATGTATCCCTCCTATATATACACTAGTGTACGATACTTAAGCAACTTTTAAGATTTCGCCGTAACTCCAAAAAAATCAACTGGGTGATATGAAATACACCCTACAAAGAGGCGTCGAAAAGCACTTAAAAGCACGTTAGCCATAAGCGAATTGTATGCATTCGTTATGGGACAATGAGGAAAAAAGATAAATTGTCCCGCAAAGCGGAAGAACAACATATCAAAGTCCTCCCCGTGACATGCTATAGGTTCTTAATACTATATTTTCCAGGAATTCTTTTGTTGTTGCTGCTGCTAATGCCACCTGTCTGACGTAGTCAGATTGAGGCCCACGAAATTCATTATGGCATGCGGCTAGATGTACGCCACCCCAATTTTAAGGGAGAACACTCTGGGGAAGGGTCAGGGGCCACCCACCTCTTATCTCTTCCCACCAATCTCACGAGAAGACTTGCGGCTCTACGGCTGCTTTGAGTACTCCTAGTCGCGAAGGCACTCTATACATTTACAAACATCCATGTCTTCTCCGGGATTCGAACCCAGTTCCTATGGCACAGTAGTCAGCATCGCTAACCACTATACCGGATGGGTGAGTGGAGTTCTTTTAGTAAGAGTTATCACTCTTCAAGGAGCATGTCTGTTCTCCAGAGGATACGATCTTGCTATCAGAAGTATGCCCAAAGTATCTCGCACGTGCTCGATGGGATTTCAATCAAGGGAGTACGATGGATAATCTTTTCTGGAAATACCCTTACTTTCTAGAAGATTCTTAACAACACAAGTTGTGAGGTCTGCCCCAAGTCTGTACCGATCGCACCTCGTAAGCAATGCACATGGGGTAGGATAATTTCAACTCATTAATGATCTCAGGTAAGTGAGTGGTTGGTGAAAATATTGAGCTCAGTCTACACACATTCGACGTAATGACTTCACAGAAAGCCTTCCAGCTCTATCCAAATGGACTGGAGTTCATCCCTGATATTAGTACAGCGTTTCTCAAACTGTGGGGAACACCCCCGTAGGTAGGCGGGATAACCCAACAGGGGGCGCGAGCATATTTAAAAGTCACAAATAAAACTTAAAAAATATTAATTTGCTGAAAGGAAGCAAAACAAAATTCATTCTGACAATAAAAATAAAATACGCATTTACACATATATAATACACATATAAATGTATCGGTATTGCACACTGTATTTGATAATTACTTTAACAATTCTAAGTTAAGAACAAGTTTAATAATTACCAGTGACCCAATGGGCTTGTCATATGTAAAATTATATACAAGAATTAACACTTATCTTGATAATTTGTACGGTTTGTAATTAAATTCATATTGTAGATTTATGTCAAAGTACATTATTATTGAATTCAATACATTGTTATTTTTTGGATGTGGGAGGGGGTGCTAAAAAATTATGATAGAATATTGGGTCGCAAGTATTAAAAGTTTGAGAAGCACTGTATTAGTAAGATGAAATCGTGTCCTTGACCACCCTCCATATCAAGTGGCACCGAAAATCTCTACATCGATTGAAACGACTCTCTTTAGTAAAGATAACGTAACTTCCTTGCTGGGGTTTGGGCTCTTTGGTTTTTTGAGACCACTGAAAACGATATCACTCATGAGCTACTAATTATGATCTGTGGTGAAGGTAATGAATAGGTCACTGTTGAAGTTTGATAACGGTAGAGCCGTGATATTTGTCATCCGGTAATTATAAGCAACTCCTAAGCATTTCTATCCGTTGTCCGCACTTGCTTTGCTTTCCTCCGCCGACCCCCAAATATCGTTCTTATAAGCCATACCTTTTAATTTGAAGGCCTTATAAGCTTACAAAACTATATATATTTTTTGACAATTCCAAACTCTTGTAGAGCACACGGCAAACTATGCCCTCTTCAAGACTGTCGATCAGTCTATCATGTATAAAAGCATCCAGATGGTGATTGAGTATCTTTTAAAAAAAATAACAAATTACAATACAATTCTTTCTCTACCATCAGTTTTATGGTAGAGACCCCTTTACAAAAATATTCTTAATATTATTCCTGTAATTTAGGTTTTACTACACATTTTTATTTTATAATAATTTTAGGGGAAAGATAAGCTTATACTTATCGCTTAAGTTTCAGTTCGTTCTTTATTTGCAAACTTTTAATATGTACTAGATCACTGTATCTGGTTGATCACCTGTTGATTGTTCTTTGATTCGAGCATGATCGACGCATTTGCTGAAATGCATCTTAAGCATTGAATTTTGTTTAAACAATAGATTTTGAGCTTCTATGCCTTATATATCCCTTTGCTTAGTACTCTAAGCGAAGATGATTAAAAAGTGGGCTATTCATAAAACTTATTAAACGACACTTTTTTCTAAATCTATTGAGGATAGAACTAGCAACCTTCGGTTTCGTAAGCCCGTAACATATCACTGGACCAAAATGATCGCTTCAGCCCGGAGGCTGTTACTGGCTTATATAGATGATACCGCTACACACTTCCACACCAGTGAGTCGGTGGATAGGCGGACGAATGAACGATTTAGTTGTTATGGCGAGCGTGTGAATTGTTGCTGTTAATTGGAGGAGTTACGACTTTGCTGCGTGAAGTGAGTCTGACGAGTTTGTTTTTGCTGCGTCAAGTGGGTCTGACGAGTTTTTTGGTTGCTCTTTTTTATGGTTAGAGGGCACCACAACAGTTCAGAAGCTTACGCTTTGCTTAGTTCAGCCAGGGTCACCAATGAAGTGGCGCTTATACGTATGTGTAGCGGTTTCCTCTATATAAGCCATTAACAGCCTCCAGACGGAAGTGGTGATTTTGGTCCAGTGGTATGTTACTTGCTTATATATCAGAAGGTACCGAGTTTTATCCTTCTGATTGGTGACCTTGACGCTGAAATAAGAAAAACGCAACCTTCGCGCACTATCTACCGGAAAAAAGAGCAAACAAAAACTGGTCAGACTCACTTGATGCAACTCCTCCAATTAACAGCAACCATTCACACACTCATCGTAACAACTATATCGTTCATTCGCCTCTCCACTGACTCACTGGTGGAGTGTGCAGCGGTATCATCTATATAAGCCAGTAACACCCTCCCGACTGAAGAGATAATTTCGGTCCAGTTGTATGTTACGGGCTTACAGAAGCAAAGGTTGTGAGTTCTATCCGCCACAATAGCCTTAGATGGCTTTTTTATAATACTGCATCATCCGTTTGTTTATGCTTTCAATCTTAAACACTAATTAAAGATTATACGTAATGGAGATAAGTAATTAAATTTTATTATATATTTCTAATGAGAAATCTGGTGTGGGGAACCATGTGCTTATTTCGATCTTTTCAGATTAAAAACTAAACCCCCCGTAGAACCTTGAAATTTTAATATTTAGAAAGGAACCACAACGTTTCTGTTATTTGCTCTATATTATTAATTTTAAATACATAAGTATTTTAAAGAGCTAATTTATGGAAACTGAGCCTTAAATTAGAATGCACAGACTAAGTGATGATGAATCGATTTCAAAATAGAACATTTGGGATAAATAATACCACAATGGCGAGCCAAAACTTCAGGAAATAAAATACACTTTATGGTTTAAAAATATTTATGTTCTGAAATTAAATTTTCTTCTAATGTAACTTAAAACATTCAACTGCGGTATATTCTAGAAATTTATACAAATAAGTATTTTCTTCATTCTAAAAAGGCTTCCTTTGTGTGTGAAGATAGTTATAATATTTTCAAAAAAATATTATCCGAAGTGCATAAATTAAGGATAATTCAGATTCAAGCCGAAATCAAACTCTAAAACAAATACACATTGCGTCAAATAAGTTTTAAGACTCCTCCCAGAGCGCAGGTTCTAATGGTATCATGAATGTAAATGCACATGCGTCATTATGTCCATGGTCTGCTGACACATTGCCAACAAGTTGTGTGCTTTGAGTTAAGTAGCTGAGAGAAGACGAGGGTTCATTGCAGAAGTGAATTTTTTTCATGTTGACTTTGTAAGACGGGGAAAAGAACAGTGATTAAATATAACTCAAAAACTTGGCAAAAAAGTGCTTTAGAAACATACCAACTCATGAAACAAGTTTACAGGGAGTGTTTCTTAAATAGATCAAATATTTTTGTGTGGTACAAACGTTTTTTGGATGGATGAGATACGATAGAATATGATTAACGTAGTGGAAGTCCAATTTCATCTAGGACAATTGAAATTATTAAGTAAGTGCGAAATTTCGTTGCAAATGATACCTGTGTATTACTGAGATTGATGGAAAGCTCTTTAAGCAGCAACAAAGAAAAAGATTCTAACCATCCTGCATAAAGATTTGGGTAAAACGGAAATGTGTGATAAAATTGTTCCACACACTTAAACCTCTGAAGAAAAAGCAGTGAGAAGTGCACATTGCACAGATTTCATTTCAGACGCTGAAAACGATCCAAACTTCTTGGTCCATTGTAACAGAGGATGAATCCTGGTGTTACCACTAGCATTTTAAAACAAAGCGACAAACTACTGAATGGAAGTCACAAAAGTAACCGCAAGCCAAAAAATAAAAGAAAGTTCCATCCAAAATCAAAACAATGTTCATTACATTCTTCGATAGTAAGGGTATTATCCACAAAGAATTTATTCTGACTGGACAAGCACTTACAGGTCAGTACTACTTAGCTGTTTTAAAGCATTTGATGGCTAAAATTCGTCCAGAATATCGGACTGAAAGCAGTGGGTGTTTGTTGCACGACAAGGCACCCAGTCACACTTCCCTTATTATTCATCGATTTTCTTATGTTGAACCATCCACTGTATTCAATTAATTTAGAACCTTGTGACTACTCCTTATTCCGAAGAACTTAAAAGAGTTACTTTGAAGATATTTAGATCATACTAGTAGCTTCGACGCATGCGTTTCAGGCCATTCTACAATTTGATTTACAACAGGCGTTCGATTCAGTAAAAATCGCTGTAACAATTACATTGAAACCAGATGGTCCCATTTTGAAAAAAACAACAACCAAAGCTGGAATTAATTTTTCGTTTCCATTTCTTTTTATAGAACCAGTCATTAAACTTATTTGACGCACTGTGTAATCAATATATCACCCTTAAAAGGACTACACACATCTTAAAGTATCATATAAAAATTGCAGGAAGCTACCAGATGTCACCGATAGTACACTGAAGAGCCAAAAAAAAAACAGGTACACCTCAGTAATATCATGTAGAGCCCCCCACGAACACGCAGAAGTGCCGCAACACGACGTGGCATGAAATCTATTTATGTCTGAAGTAGTGATGGAGATAATTGTTACCATGAATCCTGCAGGGCTGTCCATAAGTAGGAGTAAGAGGAGGTGGAAATCTCTTACCAACAGCAAGTTGCAAGGCATCCCAAATATATTCAATATTGTTCATTTCTGGAGATTTTGGGGCCAGCGAAAGTGTCTAAATTCAGAAGAGTGCTCTTGGAGCAACTCTCTTGAAATTCTGGATGTGTGGAGTGTCGCATTGTTCTGGAATGCACAATGGACATGAATGGGTGCAGGTGATCAAACAGGATTCTTACTTACCAGTCACCGGTCAGAGTCGTATCTAGACGTATCAGGGGTTCCATATCATTCCAACTGCACACGCCCCATACCCTCATAGAGCCTCCACCATCTTTAACTGTATCTCTGTTGGTATGTAGTGTGCATGGACTCATGAGGTTGTCTCCATACCCATACACGTCCATCAGCTTGATTCAATTGGAAATGAGACTCGTCAGACCAGGCAACGTGTTTCTAGTCACTAACAGTCCAATGTGGTGTTGACGGGCCCAGGTGAGGCAAAAAGCTTTGTGTCGTGCAGTCAACAAGGGTACACGAGTGGGCCTTTGGCTTCGAAAGCCCATATCGATGATGTTTCGTTGAATGATTCGCACGGTGACACTTGTTGATGGCCCAGCATTAAAATCTGCAGCAATTTACGAAAGGGTTGCACGTCTGTCACGCTTAATGATTCTCGTCAGTTGTCGTTGGTCCCGTTCTTGCATGTTCTTTTCCTGTCACTACGCTATCGTAGGTTTGATGTTTCACCAGATTCCCGATATTCACGGTACAATCGTGAAATGGTCGCACGTGAAAATCCAAATTTCATCGCTACTTCGGAGATGCTATGTCCCATCTCTCGTGCGCCGACTATAACACCACGTTCAAACTCACTTAAATTTTGATAACCTGCCATTGTAGTAGCAGTAACCTATCTAGCAACTGTGCCAAACACTAGATGTCTTACATAGGCTTTGCCGACCGCCGCGCCGTACCCTCATTGGTTCCATATCTCTTTATTTGCAAACGCATTCCTGTAACAGTTTTCTTTTTGGCTCTTCAGTGTATGTCACAATGACGAGAGTGTAAGAGGCGGAAATACAGGCAAAGAAGTAAAATTGTTCGCAAGAACTTTATAAGCTTTTCAGTGCAATAACCACATTGTTATGACACAAAGGACACATTTGGAGGATTATTTACATAGTAGAATTATCGGCCATCTGGAATGTGGAAGTACTCAGATGTAAGTATCCAAGGAACTTGGAATCACCCAGGGTGTCATCTCCAAGATTTGGCAACGGTTCCAATATGATGATAATGTAAGTAGACGTTACAGCACAGGTCACCCTCGAATTACAACGCTGATTGAGGACAGGTATTTGGCAGTTAGTGCCAAAAGAAACAGAAGGAGCCCAGTATCAGATAGCTCCCGTCAGCTCTCTTCATCCACTGGTACGACAGTTTCAAAGTAGACGGTATACAGATGCTCAGGGCATATTGTTCTATATGCTCGTAGACCAGTCAGATGTGTTCCACTTACTGCAATTCACTGTCACCTGCGGTTAGCCTGGAGTAGAGAGCATGCATTGTGGACATCATAACAGAGGACTTGTGTTCTGCTTTCTGACGAGTCCAGGTTTAGCTTGCAGTCTTATTCTCACCATATCTTTATATAGAGAGCGCCAGGTACCCGTTACCACCATCATTGAACGACACCGTTTTGCTGGTACAGGATTGTTCTTTTAGGAAGGGGGATCATCTGGGTTCCTAGAACTGACCTACCTGTTCAAACTGGAACCATGACAGGCCATATCTATCGGGACGTCATTCTGGAACAACATGTACGTTTCTTTAGGGGTACGATTCACGCAGAATTTGTGCTTATGCGTAAAAACATTATCCTCACCGTGCTAAAATAGTAAACGCATGCCTTCAATCGGAGAACCTCACCCGTAAGGACTGGCCAGCATTCTCACCGGAATTGAATCCATTAGAGCATGTGGGGATATGCTTGGTTGATGAGTTGCAGCCCGTCAGCTACCTTCTACATGTCTATCGGTACTTCTGAGAGCATTGTTTGACAAGTACTGTAATATTCCCAAGATCATATCGATAATTTGATACTCAGCATTCCTTGACATGGTACGGACTGTATTGCATCGTGAGAGACATACTATGTAGTAACCATCACACTAAACATGCAATATTGGTTTTTGTAAATAGGGTTTTTTTGTAATTTGCTCCAGGCAGCAAAAATTGCAATATTTTTCAATAATATCAAACATATAGCATCTTTTTTGCTCTTTACCTTTTGTTTAATAAAAATGCTTTAAAAATAAGTCACATTAGTTTATAGCTTCTGATTCTTCTTTTGCCTGAACTTGCATTATTCTTAATTTATGGACATGAGTGTATATGATGCTCGTTTTCTGAAGAAAAAATTCAGTTAATATATCGATGAGAAGTTTTCATAGAAAAACGAAGTAAAAATGAAAGAAGAAAAGAATCTACACGTCTCAGCTTTAAAATTGATGAGAAATGGAACTAGTTTATTTCAGGAAAAAATACAAATGAAGAAAGTAAAGTGTAAGAACTATCAGATTATATTTGATATGATCCTAAGGTCTAAAAAGTTATGATTTATGTGTTGGATGCAAAAAAATTAAGAAAAGCTCGATGTTTCCCTTAAATGAAATAGAAGAAAGATCGAAATAATGCATCAGAATAAATCTATTTATAAATGTCTTATGTTACCTCTTAAATTTAGTTTGGACTTTTGACTTTATTTTTATATCTTTAATCGTAATTTCTGCTTAGAGAAAAACTTTGGATGTTTATCTTTTGAAGTTCAAAGTTTTGATGAGCTGGCATATTTAGATTCTTTGATACTAAGTGATTCTATTGTAATGCAGAAATTTGCAATTTTTCAAATTTGCATATCACACCATTCCTGAACTTTGACAATATAAACTTAACTTCTGTTAATTTTTACTGATTTGTATTAGAAATCATTTGCTTATGCAAAATTAAATAAAATATATTAAACCCTACTAAATAAATTACCGTGCATCCTATATAATTTCTGCTTCTTCTTCTATAAAACTGCCTTGGACACTTAAAACCAAAGTGAAAAAATATGTTAATCATGCTTAAATTCTGATCTGCGTGTGTTGCCCATGTTTTTTAAAATTAATTTTTATGAATGAAAAAAAGGCATATTTTCACTATTTTAGTTCATTTAAAGTTTTACAAAATTGGCATGAGAAACTAAGTTCCATGTAATAACTTGTAATAAAATGCTAGAATCCTCTTTTCTCCAACATTATTTCTTTCATTTGAAAAGTTGAGTTTAGTGAGTTTCTTTTTCTTCGTCTGCATGTATTCATTTCCTTTTGTATACAAAACATTTGATATTGCTATACAAAATTTTCCCGGAAAAGAACAAGAAGTCATTTATTTCCTACATTTTAGGTAAAAATAAATGTAAATTCATAAGTAAAATACTGCAATTTGTGCCTTTATGAAAGCAAATCGCACTTATACTCTTAGACAAATGTTTATGACAGCAAACTCCACGCTAAGTGAAATATTCATCAATATTTGCTTGATCTCAGACTGAATAGTGTTGTTTTATAAAAACATTATTATGCAAGTTAAGTAAAAGAATATAATTTTATAAGGATGCTTTTCCTATAAAAAAAGCAAAATATTAGTGCTTAATAATGTTACTCAAAAGTAAATTTATAACTTAATTTATATCTTAATCTTTGAGACTATGGTTTTTATCAGTATATTTCATGCGATTTACTATCATAAATAATCTCAAATAAATAAGTAAAATATTAGTTTCATCAAAGTACCTTCTTTCATTCTAATTTATATTTAAGAAACCACTCAAATTTTACTTTTACGAATTCTGTTTAAGAAATATTTTTGAATATTGCTTTTATTTTAACCTAAGTTTTTGTATTTGTTTCTTTAAACGAGACTTTGAAAGTTGAAAGCCTCTTTAGAAACTTTCATGTGGGACTAATTCATCTTAACATAAGTTAATTGAAAACTTTTACAAGAACAAAAAATATTTAATTAAAAATTACTTATCTTTGTTTTACAAAAAATAAAATAAAAATAAATGCCAATACCTGCTTTGTTAATTTTGCAGAGAGTCTTTCTTTGAAATGAAATATTTTAGAAGTCTTGCTTAACTATTTCAAACCATTATTTGCGTAATGAGTTTTGTATAACGTGTTGAGATACAATGAAACTTGTCGCAGACATTTCTTAATCAATTCTATAGCATGAAACTACTAAATTACAAGTTAGAGATGACTAGAGATTATGAAAGACTTAAATTCACCTATACTTTTGTACTTATATTAAGCATTTGAATTGATAAACATACGAACTTTATAAATGTACTTTAAATACTTTTAAAATATTTAATTATTATACAGTACATTTAAGGGAACCCAGCACAGAGATTTGCATCTTTTTTTTGTCTTCTGATAATATCTAAAGCTTTTTATTTAAATTTTATTAAATAAGTATTTAAAAAATATTGCTTATTTTCTTAAGAAAAACGAAATTTCAATTAGCTTAAGAAACTTAATTTTCGATCAATAAAATCTTAACGACGTAATGAGTTTATACGTTTTAAATTTGATGCATGATATGAGTTAAAAAATAAATGTAGTGGGTGAAAACTAAATACAAACACCTATAAATTTCTAAGAAGTAATTTTTAAATTTATTACGGTTTTATTAATAAATGTTTTCTCAGTTTAATAAACAATTATATTCCATGTGTCAAACCTATTTTAATGTGGGAATAGAGACTGCATAAAGAAACACTGATAAGTTGGTTTAACAAGGACATTTTTATACATTCTTAAAAAAATATTTCTTATGGGGTGTTCACGAATA
>BMAV01021343.1:166072-182578 GCA_019973955.1 Trichonephila inaurata madagascariensis | reverse complement strand
GTTCGTGTCACCGACTTGCTTATAGCAGTATATCTGTAGCTATACAGCTGAAGAATATAACTGTGTACATCTTATAAATGAAATTGAATAGATTTAATAAAAATTTCAAAGTGTATATACTGTGCATTGTTGAAATAGTGTTTTTGTTTGATTATTATATGAATCGTTTAACTGAAGAGTCATTGTGCAGTACAATGGTGAGTACTAAATAAATATACTAATATTTTTAAGATAATAAATAAATAACAGAAAATTGTTAAGTTGTCCCCCTCGGGTGCCCTTCTCCTTGAGTATCAGCGTGATCTAGAGGTGTAGGAATAAATAAAAAACTCGGAGATCTTAATTTGACTTTATTAAAACTTAAACATCTAACAGATTAGATAATAATATATGTGAGAGAATCTACCATGACAAAACACACAATTTAGATAATACCGAAACAACTTAACCCGGACCACTATCAATAACTAACTAGCCTAAACTCAATTCCAATACTATCACAGATCCTAATATTAAAAAGTCAATCCTACTTTAATTTCGATCTACTGATCCAATCTTAATGGAAGTTGTGTCTTTACTGGAGTGCAATGGTATGCACCTTGACCTAATGGCTCTATGTCAGGAATAACCTCTGTGTTGGCTGTCATTTCACAATTGAATCACTATCTGACAATTAAATTATCTGAAAGTGAATATTTAAACGATAACTACTGTCAAATGTAGATGTAAGTTTTAGTGCAGCAAAAAATTGTTCTTGAATCAAATTCAAAGTTTCATGATACATATCCTTTGTTTCGACATCTTTAATTTTTAGGATAATCAGACTACCACGAACTATATTTTCTCAAATTTCATTTAATGAGCAAAATCAAATCTTTTATTTCATTTGAATATCTATCCAATGTAATCGGCTGCTCAAGCCATTGACGCTTATAAATCAGAATTTTGAAAAAAGGAAATCCATGAAACGAGCCTATGAACCAATCAGTGGCTAAAATACAGTGATGAATTTATTGAAAAACCTAGAAACTCTATGAAACCCCAAAAAAAAAAATTAGAAATAACATTTTTAATTTACATTGCTTAATGCAATCTAGTTATTAGAAAATAAATGTTGCCTCCTATAATTATTTTACTGATTGACTGATTGATTGATTGATCGAATATTGACGTCGCACTGTTCAGCTACACGCGGGCTTTATAATTATTTTACTACGGGACTAGTTAAATTCATCCAATGCCTCTATTAATATTGGAACAAAGATTGTTACAAAAATGTTTGATATCCTAATTCTAATATATTGCTTGTATGTAAACAATGCCGCATTGTAAAGCAGCTTGAAAACTATTAGCGACACATCTCGTTATTTTGAACTGCAGTGAAATGACGAGAACAACACTTGAGCTTGTGACGTCCCGGAGGATGCTGATGTTGGGAGTTAGAGTAAAGATCAGCCATTGTAATTCAAACACAATTTTGTTATCTCTTTCACTTCATCACGTTAGACAACTTAAGGGAAGAATTAAAACTTTAAACCCGAGGAGCAATCACGTTGAATAAATTTAATTATCTTAGAAATAAACACGCTTATTTTAATATGGGAGTGTTCTTGACTCCAGCGTTTGGATTATCTTTTGATATATTTTAACTTGCTTAATTATACGACCTCCGGTTTTTATTTTATTCACGCTTCTATATCCACCTTCAATCATCCTCGCCTACTGTACTGCAAATATTTAAATAGAAGTTCTAATTTTCATAAATCTCGTTTTCTTCACATAGAGAGTTTTTCAACTGAAATCCCATTTAAAAAGCTTAATAATACCCAAAAGGTTTATTTGGAGAATCGTAGATAGACCTGTTACAAGCTGACTCCCACTTTCCAAACTTCCACACCTCTCAGGACCTAGACCAATAACTGATTCAACGCGCATCAGCCCCTCTACATGGATGTTCTTCAGTGGTATCAGGGTTCGATCCTGGGACTGGACAGTGATGGCGGGAGTTCATGAACAAGACCTCTCGGCTGCCTCAGTCACAAACTTTTGATGTTTTAAACTGTCAACAATGTTTTAATTTTCATTCATTCATCCATTCCCTTCTTGGACTATAAAATGGGTTATGGTTGCGTAATTATTAACATTGTAAAATTTATAGCTCGATTTGATTATGTTGAGCCCTTCATCAAAGTCATGATTTTTTTAAACGGATCGACAAGATAAAATTATCTGCTATACGTGTTAAAATAAATCAAGTGTCAACTACTTATATTAGCTGTTGCATCGAAGTAAGAAACTGATAAGCTTAAAAACCGTAGCTCACACAAGATAACGAAGACAATTCAAATCAATTACAAAGAATTATTCCATAAGAAATCATTTTTCTTTATATTAACAAAAAGTATTTCAATTCCTAAATAGCTACAAACTTGCTCCAATCACATATTTTAAAAATTTATTTGCCACATACTTATTTTACTTATTTTTAATCACATCTTTGAAATATCAAAAAATAAAGCTTCGACCTAATATATTTTCTCTACAAAAGTTATATTTTTAGCTTTCAAGGAAGTCTTTTAGAAGATGAATAGGGATAAATTTCAAAAAAATAAATAAATAAAAGCACATGCTATTCATTATTCTAACCTTAGAAAATGAAAGGAAGGACCTGTGTTGGAATATCAAAAATAAGTGGGCATTACAGGGCACAAATGAGAAATTTTTGTTGTATACCGGGAAAGAAATAAAAGTTTTTACAGTAAATTTTGCATAGATGAAAAGATAATTGTATTGGAAATAGATAATTTAATACTGATCTCCCTGAAAGGTTGTATCTTTTACTTTTTTTATTAAATATAAATTTATAATTTTTGGGGAGCGATGAGGGATGAAATTCCAAGCCAAAATCACATGTTCTTTAATCGACTGAAAAATAAAATTGAAAGCGATTTTTTTTAGTAGTAACATGACGCGTTTTCATTTCTGCAAAGGTTTCAGTACAAATACTTGTTAGGAAAAAAAATGCCAATAAATCATTACCTACAGAATGAAATTTATTTTCTGTAACAGGTCCAAAAAAGCTTCCTTACTTAATTTAATCCAGCAAACGTGTGTTAATGTGATTATAATTATTTTAAAAGCATTTCTGAAGACACTTTCAGAAATACTTTTGACAGTCTTACAAATTAATGCAAAATTCTTCAAAAAATTCTTATCTAATCAGCATATGCCTAAGAATATGTTTTTTCAAATTACATATAGCGAAAATAATTTAATAACATTTACATTATATATATATGATTCAATTAATTTTTAGATTACCAGAAGAAATAAATTTTAAAACTAACTATTCTTAAGTTTGTGAAAATTATGTAATTATATTTTGAAAAAAATTATGCAAAATAAAAACAGATAAGTCCGAGTGGTTTTTGCTCCTTTTTTAATAAATTAAAAAAAGAAACATCGTTGTGCCAAATTAGTAATGGAAAATTCTTCTCCTTTGTTTTCGACACGAGGGACATCGAAGTACTGAAACGTTTCAATTGTTGAAGTAAAAGCTAAGAGCTTTTCAAAGGGTGTAATAATAAATTTCTCAGGAAAGTTTGTCAATACATTAAAAACATGAGTTTTGGTACTTTTTACATTAATTTTATCATTATTTCTTGGCTTAAAATCGCCTATTTTAAATCTATTGTCTTAAGATAGTTATATCTTTCTGTAACAAGAAACGGACCTTGTATTCAAAAATTTTAATTCCCCTTTCATTAAAAAAATAACTGAACTTAGAAATTTGAAGAGACCTTTTAGATTTCTTCCAAGTCCACAGATAAAAACCGAAATGTTTTACATAAAGCTGAAATTCAAGTAGTGATTGAAATTTTCAAAGAGATTTGTATCGTTCCTTCAACTCACATATTCTGATTAAAAAAATTATGCAAATTAAATCCGTATTTTCTGTATTAAAAATGTTAGAAAACTCTACTTTTATAATTGCACATAATTATTTATGGCAAGCATCTTTAAAATTAAATATTCTAAATGTTTCTTATATATTAGTTATTTTTTTAATTGAACTTTCAAACGCCAACTGAAAAAACCTAGGAAATTGAAAAACTCAGTAAGCCTTAAAATAGCTATTAATACCTTAATATAAAACGTTAATCAAGTTGTATTTCAAAATATAAAAACGCCGAAAATTCAAAATTCGAATATAAAAGTAATATAGAACGGAATTTAATTAGAAAGGAACAAAAATCTTGCATGATCAATATTTATTTTACTTTGAAATAATCAAAACAACTTTCATTTTTCTTTTCTAATTAAAATAAAAATAATACGTTTTAGCCCTCCCACAATTAATAAAAACTAATTATTTTACTAACATATTTTCATTGAATTTTTAATTTAAATATAGTAAAGCAAACTAATACTATTTTTTAAACTTTTAGATACAGGAGACTTTTCAGGAAGCATTTTATTAAATATAGTTCTTAAGAAGCTAATTAATTAAAATGTTTTTTTTTATTTTACTTTTGTAAATTTCCGTTTTTCATTTTCTGTCACAGACATATTTCTTTTTTTCTTTCTAAAAAGATTCCTCATTAATATTATACATATAGATATAATGTTAAGCAAACGAGAACGTTACATTTAGACTGAATGACTTTGATTTGCACCAAAATTACTTATGTTGTTAAAGATATTCCTCTATACAGCACATGAGTATTCACTACAGCGGGGGCAACTGCCAAAGAACTCTGCTTAAAAACTACGAACAAAGTGATAAAAGAGCGTTTCTTGATTGCTGCCTTATCGGTTAATGACTAATGGCATATAGATTACTAAGTTTTTTTCCCTAAAAGGGATATAACGCTTCAACACAATTACTGAGTTTAATGGACAATATAATTACAAGGGCAGTAGTCTTACCACTAAATTTCTTTTAACTGTCTACTCTAGCAACAAAAATTGCATTGCACAGCTATGTACTCAAATACAATTTGGACACTACTGTTGTGCAATAATAGACGAGAAATAGACGCGAAGATTAATAAATTTCCATAATATATGAAAAACTCTTCGAGTTTATTTTTTCTATTATTTCTCAATACGATTTGCTGTGTTTCATGGAGCAGTCTTGTTACATCACTAATCCATATTCGAATAATCTACAATGCAAGGAACACCAATGCACTTCTAAGGTAAACTTAATTTATTAAGATAAATATGACACTAAAAAATTGTAAAAAATCATTGATCAATCTTTGAAAAGAAGTTCAGGTCATGAAGTAGTATTTAAATTCGTATCATTTCTCAAGCATCAAGCAAACAAAACTAAACGGAGATTCCCATTTGTAACATCAAATCTACAATTTATAAGATTTTTCATTGCCTAAGAAATAAAATCGTGATCTTTTATTCAAGCGAGCAGCCATAATTTTACTGAAAATATTGTATCATTCTTGAAGTAAAATGTATGTTAAATTACTTTATACATACTTAAGTGCCTTTGAATTCGAAATAGGCAATTCTACCCAAATTGGGCAACGCTGATCTTTATTTAAGTTCACGTGAGGGTGCTGTGATTACTGCTTATATAGCTAGGAATGTAATAGTAAATTAGCCACTTTAACGTTCTGCATGAGTAAAACTTCTAATTTAGATACCTTCGGTCATAAACATATAGTAATTACTTGACACCAGAGCCATTCCATTTCCCAAATTATCAGTGATCTAGAATTTTCAAGGACGACTGTGTGAAAAGTATATCGCGAATACAAGAATGGTGAGAAAGAAATTAGAGATTGATTAAATTGTAAATAACAATTATACATAGTTTCGAAGGCGCATGGTGATATTCAGCTCAGACATATTGCATGCAGCCAGCGAAGTCAAAAATTAGCTTAAATTACCACCCAGCAGCAGACAAAAAATTACAACTTCTCAATGAACGCCATTGGGCTTCTCGTCTTTTGTTTGTCTAAGTAAACTCAGAGAATGGATTCTAGAGAATTGAAAAAGAGTAGCATGAAGTGATATCTTGATTCTAACTATATTACGCCGATCGATGAGAGGCTGAGGATATGATGTCAGGATAATGAAGCCATGGCTCATGCAGAACAGTTTGGATCTGTAGAAATTATGATCATTGAAGAATCGGATGAGATTATTTTGAGGTCTTAGATACTTGTACCAATCTTCCTCTGTACAATTCGGCATGTAGGATATCAGGGCAATTGTATCCTTCTATTTATGCTGTATTGCTATCCACATGAAAAATAAGTACTTCAGCAAGACATTTGCATCACTCACAAATTCCGATTGACTACTGTCTTGTAGGATAAGCATTCTTCTGACTTCCCTGTCATGATCTGGATACCAAAAAACCCTGAAAAAAAATCTTATTCAACAATTTTGGGAAGTTTTTGGAGAGTTGTGTTGAAGTACATCACACAACACGAACACCCCTTACTGAATAATGGATAGCTGTAGGTGATGTTTGGCAAGAAAATCCTATGTGAAAAGCTTTCTCAAATTTGCTGATTTTTCATCCCATCATCTGTCAGCCGTTATTAAAGCCAGAGAAGGCTCAACTTCTTTTTAACTTCCTATTTCTTATTCAGTGGCACTTCAGTGTGTATTAAATACGTATGTTCTCTTAACCTTTTACTTAATAGTAGAATATCATTTAGCAGTTTTAAAACTTGCTCATTGTGAAGACAGAGAAATTCTATCTTTAACAATGAAATAACTCTATCTACTAAAGTAATAAAATTCACGTTTACAAAATGAATACTAATGTATGAAACAAATATTGATAATTATGTTAAAGAAACAAACCATCATTTAACATACAGTCTGTGCCTATTTAATCCTAGGATTTATTATTATGTCATATATTCTTCAAAATAATAGTACCGAAAAATAACACGTTTAGTTTACGTTGCTTATCTTATATCTGCGTCTTTCTTACATCTGAATTATTTTTGAGTTTACGAGATCAATAAAATTTAATTTAAAGTAAATCTTTAATACTGAATATGCCTTTTTTAAGGTTATAATGCTTCAAAATACGATTTAAAATTATTAGAAAATCGTGTTCTTAAGTGAAAAATTAAGCGAAATATTGGATCGTACTTCTAGTCTACTTCCATTTGCATAAAATTCAAATTAGTTTAAAGAAGTTGTTGCTATGAGATTTAATTGCGTTTGAAAATATTATTTTTTTCTTCCTTCAAAGCAAATTCCATGTTTTCATCATTGTATTAAAGCAGCATAAACATGTATTTAACAGTGTAAAAGAAAAAATTAGGCAACTAAACTCATACTCATCGCTTTTAACAGATTGCCAAAATATTTTGTGAAGATAATACTCCTTTCTTAAAGTATCCCACTACGTTGGGAACCTGATTTTAAAAAGGCACATAAATGGATAATTTTCATGATATTTAGTGTCACTTAGATTAAAATACATGAATAAAATTGTCTTAAGGACACATTTTGACAAGGAAAAATTTATTTAAGTACAATATTTCGGCAAAAAATTAACTTAGAATAACCTTTCTTCAAAATGTCCTCCTTTTGTAAAAAATGCTTCTATTACAATAATATTTTACCAGTATATATAGCTCAGATCTATGTACAGAGGCTTAACTACAATTTTTGAAAAATTCACTTTATTTTCAGAGTTACAACCATTTGAAAAAATTATCGGCGTTTTTTTCTTAAAATTTTTCCCCTCTGTTGTCGTAAGACATGGATAAACCCACTTCTAAGTTATATATTTCAAAAATTCTAGTTGAGCCTCTGTACAGAGGCCTGAGCTATGTTAAGGCAAAATATTTTTATATAATAGAAGCATTTTTCACAAAAGGAGAATATTTCGAAAATGGGTCATTCTATGTTCAATTTTTTGTCAAAATATTGTACTTAAATAATTTTTAATTGTAATACTTTTTTTGAAGCAATTTTATATACATTTTCTCTAATCTAAGTGACACTAAATATCATAAATATTATTCATTTATGCGCTTTTGCAAAATCACGGTTCCGAGGGTCGTCGGATACCTTAAACCAGAAACCGGTGTAAAACAGAATTTGGCGTGTTTTACATCTTGTCATATTTGATTTCATGGTCTTACGGTCGTTATGGATGAGTATTTATTTTTACTTCAAATGAAAAATAGGTAAAAATTGTTTATCAAGAATTTCTTTGCTGAAACTTTGATGAGATATGCCTTGAAAAAATTTTGTCTTAAATTTTCTTTTGGATACATTTAAGCTTAATGTTCATTAGAGTTATAATCATTACGGTTTAACATTTCTTCTGTCAATCTGTTCTTCATGTAGTTCTCTGAAGTGTGCATATATATTGTATATTAATTTCACTTATATAATTTTTTTATATCCATATATGATATATTTTTAACTATCACAAAAGTTGTTTGTGTCATTTTATTTATCATATGTTTACTCTTTGTGAAAGAATTACAGCTATTTTTAAATGGGTATTACAAAACAATATTGTTTTAAAATTATTTCCGAGCAACCTGGCTTGTATTCTTTTTATTTCGGGACTGTTCTTGATCAGAGTGTAATTTAGCGTAGTCCTATTTATTTGTTTTCGATAATTTTGATTTTATTTCATGCAAATTTAATCAGTTTTTCAGTTTTAGGCTGACTAATATGTGTTATTTTGTTAAAAAAAATTTATGTCTAATTAATTTTTTTCTATTGATTGCTTATTTTATATTATCTGTCCCAGAATCAGCTGAGTAGAAACTCATTGCTACTATTACTTTTCTTTAATAACTTATATTCACATATTCGCTCATTAATTTTCATTTATCTTTTTTATGTTAATTGTCTCTTTTAGTTTTACATATATGCTTCTGTAAAATAATTCTTTACTCTGAGGCTAAGTTCCAGGCTTTCTTTAAAATTATTTATAATTTGATCATTCATTAAAAAAAAAGTCTTCCGTTTTTGAATACATTGTCTTGAATGAGGTTTTATCCTCCTTAAAAACACCATGCTTGTTATAAGAAATGAATTAATTTTTTTAAAAATGTAATCCGTGTGTAGAATGAGTACTTCAGCTATTTCAAAATAAAACTTATATTCAGGTAAAAAATTGGAAATTTTGTACAATCTTTAGAGCAAAATAATGTTTAGAATAAGCTGATAACATAAATGATTATATTTCTCGGTCACACGTAAACAAGTAGATGAAATAAGTTATTTCCTTTAACCATTCTTCAAGTCTTTCACTTGACACAATTCATTGAAACAATGCTGTTGCCAGGCAATTAGGATCAATCAGAAAATTACAGGGTTCTAACGGACATGCAGCAGATTCCACATCACGACAATTGAATTACAGAGAGATTTAAGCCTTCGCTAGTCTTAGAAATTGGCTGTCAGTAATCGTGGGAGTCTTCCAGGCGGCAAGACAGATTTACGTTTGCTCCGCTAAAGAAATTTATTTATAATCTGTTGTGTGTGTGTTTGATTTATCTCCCAATTTTTTTCAATGCATCATTTCTATTGCAAATTAGAACAATAAGAGGGAGTTAAGAGAGTATTGAAAATTAGAGACGTAAAAAAGTAGTTCCAACTTTATTTTTGTAAACAATAACTCAATTTTATTTGCTATACGAGGAATAGTTAACAAATTTATCCTTCGTACAGAAATATTAATAATCACACTTAGTTAACTTAGAGAATTTATATGTATTACATTAACATTTGTAAATTTTTCTTTAAGATATATTCTATTTAAAAGTTTTTAAAAATAAGTGGAACATTAACAAATAATGTTATCCGTCAGTATTTCAAATAAATAAATATCCATTAATCGGTACAGCTAATTTTTTTCAACTCTATTGTAAAATAGACCTTGGCATTGATTTTAAAAAAAAAGGAAGTAATGAATCAATTTATTCTAATAATGAAGCATAAATAATTCAGAAAAAAACCAAACCATATGTCTTTTTTATTTCCGTTACATTTCTATATATTTATTGTTTTGTTTTATTAGATTGGTACCAACTTAGTGAGTGAACTGTTATATCTCTTTCTATATATATGTATGCGCGTGTATGTTAGTGTAACCTGCAAGCAGCTATAAGCTGTTCATTTTTAAAAATCGAAAATAAAATAAAAAATAAGGTTTATATAAATAATGATAAATAACTTGAACATCTTTCTCCTTATTGTTAATATGGTGAGAAATTACATTAATGCAAATGAGCTTTTTAAAGTAGTTGCTGCTGGATTATTTATATATAATGTGTCCTTTCAAATATGAGATTAACATGATTCTGTGAATTCAATTTCTTAAAGAAATGTTTCAAGCCAACTACGAGCAACGACTTTTACGGCAGATTGGTTTTCAGCTTTTTTGATTCGAAGAAGAAACAACACTAGCGTACCACATCTTATATTTGTTTACTGTGCCACAACAAGATTGACAAAATATGCTATTGAGATAGGTATACGTGTGTGGGCAAGTACTCCATACAAGAAGAAACCTTGTTTTTATTCTATTGGATCGAACACGGAAAGGTACCCGTTAGAGTTGAATACGCGGGCAGTATTGACCTTCTGTGGCGATAGATTCAGGTCTTTTCTGATCTGTAAAGAACAAGACACTAATTATTACCAATCTAATAGTGTCGAAAGACACAGTCACAAAGGCGAGATTCAAGTTTGGAAAGGGATCTTTTTTGGTGGTCACTCTGAGCTTTATTTGCCCCATGGTGGAGTGAGTGGGTGAGTGAATAATAACGTCGCACTGTACAGCTACACGAGGGCTTTGGGCGACGGACCTCGTCATTTTGAACCATGGTCAAGTGACGAGGACGACACCTGAGCTGGCACCCCCTCTCCTAACTACCACACCACACCAACGGAAGGACGTTCGAGCTCTCGACATATTTAACGTGCATCGCTCCTCTACACGGCGGGTCTTTGGGCTCGAACTCATGACATGCCTGCCATGATCCGATACTTTGACCACCGGGCTACCGCAGCCCACTCTATAGAAAAACTGTGATTCTAAAGAAATTTGTGAATGACGTACTTACTCTATATGTAACGTAATATGCCGGTGCGGCTGAGATATAATTCCTTTCTGATGAATGAAAATGCCAGTTTCGTTGATGAATGTCGATTAAAGATTGAGGCGAATGGAATGACCAATGTCATCTGTAAGCTTTAGTTCATCTTTAAATGAGCTGGGGCAATTTTTTGCGAACCTTGCTTCCAATTTCATTCGTAGTTTATAGGTGCTTTGAATGGACTAACATGTAAGGAAGGATGTATTTCTCTCTTATTACAAGATAATTTATTTAATGTTTTTTTTTTATCATAAACTTTTTTATTAACTAGTATTATGCAAAATGCAATGAATACTTGAAGGAGGTACAACTCCTTGAATTTCATACTGTCGTGAATATAAGTTTTACATTGAAAAAAAAATTGGGCCTTATCTTAGGTACGTTACCGGTAAAGTTTGAAATTCGGCATTCTTTAGAATGCCTGGGCAGTGTATATAATGCATAAAATAATGGGAAATATATCAAACTATTCATATTTCGCATATTTCTAGGCCATGGATGGCGGACCATTGGCACGCGTGCCATTGACGGCACGCGACACAATACTTGGGGCATGCCACCGATCAAAATGGCTTGCATTTTAGTTTAGAAACTATATTATTACAAGGAACTGCAA
The DNA here is from genome assembly GCA_019973955.1 of Trichonephila inaurata madagascariensis. Lineage (NCBI taxonomy): Eukaryota > Metazoa > Arthropoda > Arachnida > Araneae > Nephilidae > Trichonephila > Trichonephila inaurata. Next base: position 170,842 of record BMAV01021343.1, on the reverse strand, counting down.
ACTTGAAAAACTATGTCAAAGATTAAGATGTACATGAAAAAAGCCAGACAAAGAAATAGTTATTGAAGAATTTATTTCCATATAATTGATTCTTTAATCAAGGAATTTTCAGCGAGATTTTCTCAGTTCAAAGTATTATCAAAAACACTCAAGTTTATTATGTACCCTGATGAGGCATTATTTGATAAACTGAACTTGGTCCAATTTGATTAGTTGGAAATTGAAATTTTTTTTTTTTTGAAATGCAACTTAGTGATTTCTAGTCTAGTTCAATATGGATTCAAAAACATATTAAAACAAGGAAAAAGTTGGAATTGATTGAAACAGAAAGATTAACAAGTGATATAAGTAAAAATGCTGATAACGAAATTTTGGAAACATTAAACTCTATTCCAGATACATTTAACTGTTTGAAGAAGCAGGCTCTTGCTATATTTTGGCCATATTTTCATTTACCACTGCCTACGAGTCATTACTGATGCGTTACATCTTTCCTGTTGGTTGCTGGATATTTGTGTCGAAGTGATTTCATGAAAAGGGACGGAAAGGGGTAACAGGAAGTGACGTCAATGGGAACTTGGCGATAGAGCCAAGTTGGTATCATATTTGGCGACCATGGTGGCAAGGTCAGGACCCTCTGGATTCTTCTCGAAATTTGTGGATTTCTCTATAAAATGACGCGTGAAGATTTTTCTGGAAGTTTCCGCCGGGTCTATAAATAGAGTGGTGCTAGCCGCAACGAGTCAGTCTTGATTCAATCCGTGATTAGTGAGCGATTGTTTTGATTACCGATTAGATCGGCTGTGTTTGTGAATAATCTTTTACATACGTGTATTTTAGACACTGATAATAGTGTTTGATTGCTGTTGAAGGTGTGAAGACCTTTGGATATTTACTCTGAGAATATTGCTGCGGAATCCTGTATTTAAAGAATTGGATTTCCGATAATAAATTCACATCGCTCTTAAAGAAATGTTATTTTTCTTTGTGACTGTTTTATATAAAATCCTCGAACCCCAATCAACGTAACAATTTGGTTCCGGGGGAGGGGAGATTTTTTTAATATTTTTTCCAGAGTCATATAGTATTAATAACCAGAAGAATTTAACATTTAAAGATAAAAATAATTCGGATCTTAAAGGGATATACCGAAGATGGTTCTGCTCTTTAAAAAAAATATCACTCGCTTCCCATGATTTTGAGTAGTGATTTCAATTATAACATCAATTTGCCAAAAGCTGAGCCACTCATAGCTATTTTGAATGATGAACTCAAGCTCGAAATGAACACAAATCAAAATGTTTCGACAACTAACAGTGGTACTGTTATTGATGCTGTTTTTCAACGGTTTTTAAATACTTTGAAATTACAAGTATATGTGTCTTATTTTAGTTATCATAAGTCTATTATCTCCGCTCTTTCCCAAATTGAACAAGAATAATTATTTTTGATAAAAAATTGCATTACTCCTTGTGTTAATTAAATAAAATTTTCATTAAAGATATAGTTATTCGAGAGAAAATTATTTCGAATTATACCGGATTCATTTTTTTCAGGATATAAGTTACTATTGCGGATTTACCACGGCAACATGTCAGATGTTACACATCATATGCGACTACTGCAAGGCTCGTTTCTTTTTTTCAGAGATGAATAACATTAAAGACTCGTTTAGAAACCGTTTGTCAGATGATATCAATTCACACAGCTTGCATTCTGTTAAAAGTAACATCTTACAATCCTAATATAACTTATCTGTCTACAACTCGTAATCTGCAACAACAGAAGTCACACTAATGTTACTTAAATTTAATTACACGCATAACTGAAACATACAGTGCAAAATGTATTTTTTCGTAATAAGTGGAGTTTTGTGTTGTTAGTATTTTGCTTTATTATTTTCCCAAAAATCACAAGTCAAAATTACTTGACGGTACTTCTATACCCTATTAGGCATTTCCTTAGAAAAAATGGCACGTTGATCCATAAAGGCACGCCACCCCTGTCCTAGGCGTTCTATAGAATAACAAATGAGAAAACGGTAACGTTTGCAATACAGCTCTGATTCGTTTCGAATGTCCGTTGGCAAGGAACCTGACACACACACTTTTAACGCATGCCTCAGGCTTAGAATATAGAGTTTCACCTTGCGATTTGCTCGGAAGTTGTCAGAGTACGTAATTTTACTTAACTCTGTTCAACAAAAAATAAGTTTTTTATTGTGCTGCATGAAAATGAAGGAGCCAGCTACAGTGCTGCAGATGGAGTTATGCAGTGTATAGACATGAAACAACGATTCGACGATGAACTAAATTTCAATTTAATGCGGCACAAAGCAATTTTTTTCTTAAGCATTATTCCTATTCAACGTTTTTAATACTCACAATCGATTCCCCCACATTAACTTCATTTACATGACAATACAATATTAATCAGTTATGTGTGATTGCCAGAATTTATTTATAGATGATTTTTGTTAAATAAGGGTTAAAATAACGTTTTGTATCTTTTCATTCAAAGAAAATATAAGCAGTAATTGAATACTGCTAACACACATGCGCATATACTCATATCACATTTATTCTGTGCAGTAATATGATAAATTCAGAGAAAACGTATTTTTTATTGAAATGTGCAAAATGTTCGGAGCTTTTCTGTAACTTAACTTTAAACCTTATTGTAAAATAAATTATTAAAGTTAGGAAAGAAGGCCAACATCTATTCTCATGTTATGGATTTTATATTTTTTCATACGTACAATAGGGAAGAAAACTTCACTTATAACAAATAAATGAAATAATTACTTCTTTCAAAATTCTTCTTCAGTTTGGTTTATCTAACAATTTGCATGAATTTAAAAACAGTAATTTATGTATGCCAGCTTTAGTCTCAAATTTTTATTTAAATAATTTATAAGGTAAATAGAATTTATCCCCCGAAAGAAGAATCTCTTCGCATAACTTTTTTCAATGGACTCTTCTTAATCACAAATCAATTTCTTTTGCATCTTTGAAGATGGATTATCCTTCAAAAGAGATTTAAGTTTTCTGTATGCAATGCTTGCTACTTAGAAAAAAAATATTATTTCGCGTATGATTTATTGAAGTTGCAAGGCATTTTTTTAAAAAAATGTACCTAATTTAAATAAGGGTTATTTGTTTCTCTCTTTTCAAGTATAATTTTTTTTTTGATTTTTCAATTTATTTTACTTTCTTTTCAATTTAAAAATTATTTTTTACACATTAAGTTTGTACTAAAATAAATTAGAAATTTCAAAAAAATTAAGTCAGAAGTATAGAAATATTGTTTGGTATATTTTCAATAAAATACCCATATATTAAAATCGTAATAATTTTTTTATGTATATGCTAATTGGATGCATTTTAATAATAAATGTTTAGAGATTTTCAAGAAAAAAATGTAGAAAACTATTTAATTCATTAAAATATATTTCTTGGTTTATACTATGTTGAATTAATATATTGCATAATTTTTCAACAAAGATTCTACATGATTAAAAGCACACCTCCATAGATATACTTGCACTCACACAAGAATATTCTATTTATAAAGTTTAAATGATAGAATACATTGCAAAAATATTTACATTTGTTAGTCCTTTTATATATATGTTACTTCATCTAGTTATTCTTTCACTTATAAATACATCTGTATTCATAAGATATGTAATTAGATGGTGCTCCTAATAGTTACTCACCACTGAATAGTTCGTTTAATTACGATATTAGGATAATTATCTTTCAGCAAATTAAATTTTTTTCTTACAAAACTTACCTTTAGACATTAAGAAATGAAAAAAATTTCATGAAATATTTCTCGCATTAAAATTTTAAAACTTGAATCCATCATGTTCAAACACAAAACATGTGAGGTACGGTCAGTACATAGTCAGTAGTTTTATCATTTTTAATTTAACATAATAAGCATTAATTTCTTTTCTTAAGACATCTTTGAGAGTTTGCCGAAAGATTTACAATTAAAACACAGACGTTTATCAACTCTATCTGATAGACTATATATAATATATATATGCAACTCTATATACAGTGTGAACCAAAAATAACGCTCAAACTCTGAACAATCAGGTTCCTAGTCGTAAGTACATAAAAATGCCCCAAAAACTGTTTACGAGAAAAATGTGGTAAATAAGGATAAATGAATGGTGATTCATGATGGGGCATGGCGCATTTCTGTGCTCCTGTCCATAATTGTCTGAATATAACATACCCCGATTACTGGATAGGACATGTATGCTCGGTTCTGTGGCCCCCAAGATCACCAGATCTCATACGGTTGGATTTTATTGCCTATGTGGCATTCTAAAGAATTGGTGTTTCAAGACGTGTGACTACACAAAGGGGAAAAAATTTAGAACTTTGGTGGACACCACGCTGCTGCGACGTGTGTAGTCACCCATTCCATGGCTCCTTCAAGTCTTCCCCGATCTGCACTGTGGCCACTTTAACCATCTGAATTATAGATATTTGCAAATACTATTGCTCGGGATTGCAATATCGGACCAAAAGTTCAATACCGGTATTCGGTATTTTTAGATCTTAATACCGGGATACCGGTTTTAATACCGGTATTAGAAATTTTACAAAAAGCACGAAAACGCAGGAGTTTCTTTGTTTTATATATGCCAGTTTAATTAGAAAGTGTAAATATCACAACAAATAATTTGTAACTTATAAATTATAGCAGTTTATAAAGAACACACACAAAAAAGTAAAGAAACATCTTATATAT
>BMAV01021343.1:108715-161072 GCA_019973955.1 Trichonephila inaurata madagascariensis | reverse complement strand
TGGTGAGCGGTAATCCAGATGTTGTTGTCAGTGTTAATTTGCACTAGTAAAATTTTATTTTTTTAATTTTCTTTCGATGTTGGTACTTCACTATTATAAATCGATGGTGGTAAAATTCACAGTATTATCGTGCAGACTTTCCGGCGAAGAAGATTTTTTTTTCTCTAGCGAAACTAATTACGTATTTCTTCACGGGGATAGGGGATCCTCACTTCTCTTTTTTTTTCTCCATTAAAACGTTGTTTCTTTCACTCACGGCACTTCGGTCCCTTTAGAGTAGAGAGAAATATATTTCGAGAGTCCTATAATCGCGTTATGTAGAGCACTTTTCTCGATGGTTGGTATGCTTGGCGTTTTCAGCAAAGAGATGTACAGCGCAGTCGGAATCCCATAAAATTCTCTATAGCACTTCTTACAAAAGTTGCCATATCGGAAGTTTGTTTTTATTTTAAAATTATTTTACTACTAAGAAAACCTTTATGTTAAAATTCGAAATCCATTATCAAGTAAATCCTGTCGGCTTTATTTCCGACATGATTTTTGGATTCAGAAACAGACTCAGTGTTTCAAAAGGATCTTTATTTGATGAAAGCTAGACATATTCTGATGCTAAGAGACAGAGAGAGAAACGAACGACACAGTGAAATCTAAGTGTTTTACCACTTAAACCCATATGTAAGAAGTACCTCTGATTTTATGAGTGTACTTGAAAGTTAATGCTGAAATACTTGGCTATTAAATATAACGATCTGGAATTAGACATGTTTATTCGCTAGGCAATATGTTCCGAAGAAATAAATGGGTGATTAGTTTGATACTTGAAGAGATATGGAAAAAAATAAAAGTTAAGTGCTAAATTGGGAATGTAATTTTTAATCTAATTTAATATTTCGATGTCGAAAAAACACAATTTTTTCCAATTACCTTTTGAAAACTTTATATTAAGTAACTACACAAAAAATAATGATTACTAGAATTGCAGAATTTTTATTCGGTAGCTAAAAATACTATTAGCGAATTATTATGCGCTTGTTTTTTGGAAATTTTAAAATTCTAACAATTAGGCAATCTTATATGGCAATCTTGGTGATTCCTGACTGGATGGAATCAGAGACTTAATGCAGTATTTAAACAGAGAAGAAAATACTTTTTCATTTACGTTCTTCAGCATGATAGGTATGTTTTCACAATTTTCAAACAATGCGAAGCTTAAGAAATTGTAAGATTTAAAATGTAATATTCCATTATCAATTTCTGCGCCACAATCACTACTGATTGGATCCGACAAATTTACAATTTCCTCAGTTTCAATCGCATAGAATTCTCTGTAAAAAACGTACTTACAATAAATTCTACTTCTCTCAAAAAAGAGAACAAATGGTAAATAAGTAAATTAAGGGGATTTCCTTCATCAAAATTAATTATGTTGCCATATTTCCTAGGATTTTCCTCTTTGTCGGATTCTAGTATTTTTAAAATCATCCTCCATCGGTGTTTTAATCTGATCTTGATCTATGGTAGAAGGCCATCTGGAAAAAACTACTTCCGTAAACTTCTTTCAACAACAACACCTTTGTAATACACGATACATGTCTTGTTCGTCACTTGTGGGGCATTCCAAGCAAAGAAAAGCATTTATTGCCTATTCCATATTCAAGGAATGTAAAACCTATTTCAATAAATATACAACTTTACCCAATATTTTTTTTGAATATGCTTCAAGTCCTTTTTTTCAGAATGCTTTTACATGTCAATGGTTTTCAGCCATTCTGGCGTATTTAGCCCTGTCCTTAAGCTTTCAAAAATCGGTATCAATTTCCCATACAACCCAATGCATGGATACATGATTATAATAGCATATGTATTTAAACATTAAAAAACAAGAATGTGTACTATATACCAAGACAAAAATAAAAAATTTGAAAGTTATGGGATGACTTTTAATTTAGGTCATTAAACAAATTGATATCTCAATTTTAACAAATTAAATTGAATTTACGTTAATCAGGTCTAAGACCACACCTTTCATTCATTCATTAATACATTCACACTAACTCTGGGGAACTCAACACGTCGGAACATCAAAGGAAAAAAATCTGCGAAGGGAAACACCAGCGTCTGTACGAAATACTTTCAATCTTTAGATGTTCATCAACAAAGTTTGTGGCAGTATACAGGGTGTCCCATAAATTGATCCAAAACCATGTATAGACAGCTTTCTCGTCGGGAGTAGATAAAAAGAATGCCCCAAAAAATGTTTCTGTACAGTTCATGGTTTGCGAGAAAAATACGATAAATGATGATGTAATATGATGAATGAAGGATGATGGGACTCCGGCGCATTTCTGTGCTTCTGTACGTGATTGTCTGGATTTTGCATACTCCACTTGCTGGATCAGAAAATGTAGGGGGTTATGGTTCTATGACCGAAATGATCGACAGATCTTTGGAACTTTTTCTATAGGATAATCTCAAGGAATCAGTGTGTCGAGACCGAGTGACCTGCACTAACGGAATTGGTTACTCACCTGCCTACTACTTGTATTTTGGTGGACACCATGCTTTTGCGAAGTTTGCACTCATTCATTCCACGGCACGCTCAAGCCTGCCTTGATTTGCTTGGTGAATATTTTGAATATCTCCTTTTATAAATATTTTCAATCTAACTGTTAATAGGACAATACGGGTTTTTTCCTTGCACCGATTATGACGCCATATTTTGTTTTTAATATTTTACTCGTTAACTATTGATCGCGAACAGGTACAGTTCTTTGGCCATTTTTTATGTACTGCCAACGAGAAATCTGGCTAGACGGGATTTTTGAAACATCCTGTATTAGTGTATCTAAAGATGTAGTGTATCTTAAGTATCTTTAAGATGTTAGCATCTGCAGGAGATTGCCCGGCTCGCATAAATCCGAATATTGAATTGTGTTAAACTGTAAGGTAAGATATATTCGCTGACACCGTATGGGACCCGTATTTTAAGTCGCTTGAATTAAAATATGATTTGGAAAATTAAAAATTTATTTTGCATACTTAAAAAACAAAAAAGCAAAAAAATAATTATGAGCATATGATTATCAGTACCATCTTTCAATTTTCTAATATTTTTTCTGAGCACATTTTGCATTTTAATCCCTTGTTCAATGCTGGAAATATATTGAGTTTAAATTTGTACAGTAATCTTACAAAGCATGATCAGAAATCTTTTTTTTTGTATGAATCTAACTTCTTTTTGTCCATTTTTTTCTTGAAAAAAAAAAAACATTCCTGTTTCTTTGTTATATTTCAAAATTGATGAATAAGAGATGCATACTTTACTTTTATAAATTTCCTTATCTTTCTAGGAAATATTACTTCAATCCTTCACTATTCATCTCCGGAAAATCTTTTTTGAGCCGGGGAAAACGATGTTCGTATACAAATAGAAACGGGGAAAATACAATATTTACTCCTCAGATCTTTATTTTATATGAGTCCAATAAAAAAGACAGCTTTAAGTAAAAATTTTAAAAGGGATATCTATAAATATTTTGAACGGACTATACCAAATAAATTCAATTTTGTTTCTATGCATATTTTTTACTTAAAATCTCCAATTTGAATAGGTCATAGATTTATTAAAATTATTCGGCAAACACAATCTTAGGTTTTCTTATGAAAATTGATAATATACTATTCAGCAATACAAAATTATAAAAGTTATCAATAATGGAATTAATCTGATAAAATTCTAAAAAATATCTAATTTAGAGTAGAAATAGGATAGAAATATAATAATATACTTTATTTCTGTTTACTTCGAAGAAGGCTTTTATACTGTTTCTCTGCACTATATGCTTGTTTACGTAACTTTTAACGCCATAATACATCTGAGCAAATTAATTTCGTGATTGAGCCTGTTATTACGTGTACTTTTAAAACACGGCATTTTAAAATACAATTTCTATTGATTATTAAACTAGTTCAGTATCAGAACTTTTCAAGTTAAAGTGTGGCTTTATTTCAAAACCATTGAGTTTAATTCATTTTAAGGTATTTCAATTGCAATTAATTTTTCAAACAAAACACTAATACAATATAATATTAATTGAATCTGAATTATTCAATTATTATAATGTAATATTTAGTATAAAGCTGCTGTTTTAATCATTAATTTCCCTATTTAAAGTATTCAACTTTTTAGATAAATATGAGTTAGCTTATGGTATCTTATTTTGTGTTAAAAAATCAGTAGAGTAAATAATTATCATTTTACTCTTGAAATTAAAAGTAAACCAATATTGTTTTTACAAAACATGTCAGTTATAATAACCATATGATGCTTATATAGCAATTAAGAAAAGGCAAAAATTTAGTAATGAATCGGTTATTTATATTATGGAAATATATTTTCTATTGGACTATACAGCCTCTAAAGTATAAAATGATCATCAAAACCTGTGAAACCTTATATTGGGTCGAATGTATGTAGGTTATGAAGTTTGTGATACATGTTTTGATAAGTAGTAAAAGGTTGTATTGTAAAAGGTTCCGATACTGGTTGTTCATAAGATTAGTTTTAATTTGGGTCTAAGCAAATCTGCTTGCTGCCCATCCAGTGTAGCGGTTAGTGACTCTGACTGAGGTGTCGCAGGGGCTAGGTTCGAATTCTGGATAAGACATGGGTGTTTGTGTTGTAATCCTTCTCTTCTTTGTGATGTGTGCTTCACGCTTACTTCTATGTAAGCCCCCGTGTAATACTTTGTGGTGCACGGGGATATTATGCTTTCAATAAAAAAACATATATCTGCTTGTTTATTTATAATCATTAGCTTGTTTTATCCCAATGTATTTATTCTGTTCAAATTTGAGCAGAATTATACTTTCTAAAGTTAATTAAACCTAAACAAACTAAGCACAGCAAACTTTGAAAAAATTACATATTTTATATCAGAAGTCTGGCCCGTCTTCTCAATAGGACACTGGGATAAAGGGGATAAAAGATTTGCACTTACAGGTTTTAGTGTTCTCTTCAATGATGAAAAGCTATTTCCGGGTACAAAATTTTACTTTCTTTGAATAATACTTTCTTGTTCACAAAATATTTCACTTTTCAGTTAAATGTCACTCTTATTTTTGTGGGAAGGTCTAAAGCAAGCCTGACAAAGCGCTTTGTCATATTTGTTACAGAAGGTTTTTGGTTTTCTTTTGCAGCCCTCTCTTTAACAACGTTGTTTTTCTTGCTTTAGTAAAAAATGACCAACACTATCTTTAGGGGTGTCTTCTTTTGCATAAGAAGGTACAGTCGAGATCCTAGATCTACCTCTAGTTGTTATCAAATTGTTTTAGACAAACTGTTGTTGCAGCTATCCGGAACTCCTTCAAGTTTAAGACTTCATCTTTTCTGAGAGTTTTGGGAATTATCTAAGCGCTTATCGTAGCCATATCCAGTGAACGCATAAAAAGAGCCAGTACCACTTTTCCACACGAATTTTAATGGAATGAAGTCCAGCCAACCAATCATGGGATTTAACCCCGCCCATATGTCTGTTGTAAGAATTTACTAAATTCTGTTTTTTCACGTTAACTTTATCCTTGTGTCTTAATATTAGCCTCCAAATTTCATAAAATGATTACTAAGTATGACAAACAAAGGATTTACTTTGAAGATTCGATCCTAGACATTATGACTTACAGTTCCATTGTCCACAAAGTGTAAATAAGATATCAACTTTTGGTAGCGGTTCCATTGCATGGCATTTTTCACCATGGTAATGCCAGTCTTCAGCATCGGGCCAATAATCATTGCACAGGTATTTGAATTATAACCAGTTCGAAGCAAAATTCCTATAAACACGTATTTTGTCAGCAGTGGTCAAGAAATCATGTTCGTTTCTTACATCTGCTGCATATCGCATAGTTTCTTTTACAAATGAGATTGTAAACTTCCCCGGAATAAAACTGCTCAAAATGCTCAGTTGGAGTTTTATCTTTCAGTGCAGTTTCCATCTGCTCGAAGAAATCACTTGGAGTTTAGTCAACCTGTGTTTCCCATTTTGTATAATACGGTGATTTATTCTTCATCCAGAATGATTGATTCCATTTAGCTTTTTTTCTGCTCTTCGTTATCTATGGGAAGCTCTTCGCTCTGGAAACAACAGGTCAAGTTCAGAAATGATACCTCTGGAGGAGTTGAGAGATTTGTGAGGACTCGCTGTCAAACGGCAATCTAAAACTGTTTTTTTCCGTTTGTGCCCACATTTTCCCTTTCTTTTTGGATAAGATGTCCCGGAATCTTGAAACATTCTTAAAAATCTTGAAACCCTTGATTTGCCCACACCAACTGCGGTACCTACATCTCCCACAGTCATAGAAGTGTGTTGATTGTGAGCGATTATTTTAGAATGCTTCCTCGGAACAATATCTTTCTTTGAACAAGCAAAAGTAAACCGTGTTACACGGAATGCAAAACTGTAACCACTTGTTGCCACACTGAAAATCTTAAACTGAGCTACTGATGAACTAAAGCTAGTCAAATGAGTAAATTATAGTCAAGGTAGATCCGTCATGCTACCTCTATGCAGATATAAACGTCTTGAAGCAGCTCGGTACATCACTGATATTTACATACCAACATAGAGAAGAAAAATATGTTTGTCCCCATTAATTCAAACAGTATAGTATTTTAGATTATACACTCCACAAGGTTTATGTAGTCACATAAAATTCAGTATCTTTGCATAAAGTAAATTCTGTATTGAATAGTTTCCTGTTGAAATGTCTACAACAAAAATATATTAATTAGTCACGAGGAGATAGAATGAATTAAAAATTTTTTATATATTTCTATTGTTATAAAACTTATATCTCCCATACAATAGAATCTAATTGAACCGAATAACAAATTAATTATCATACGTGAAAGCAAATTTTTCTTCATGTTATGCACATTTTAAATAAATTTTGATGCAGAAAATTTATCAAGTAAATAACTTAATCTTAAATGTTTGCTTACGTTTTACGATTAATGCAATTCAAAATTTATTAAAAAAACCTTTGATGCATTTTAAGAGAAAGTAATTGTTAAATGGATTAATAAAACCTTAATCAAATGCCCTATTTTACTAAACCCCTTCCTGTAAGGCATTTTACAAATAAATAATGACAAAAACTTATTTTCAAAAGTTTTAATTCGCTTAAAGTTAAATTTAAAGGGAATTTTTTAATCACCCTCAAGAATTAGAAAAGCAAAATCTATTTTTTTTAAACTCCTTACAGCGACGAAAAATAAACAAAATTCTAGCTGAGGAAACAACACTTTTTTCCTTCTCAGTGATTTAATTATCCCTTTCCAAATTCAATAAAATTCTGTAAACATCAGTAAAATTATGTTTTCTGACTAATTAGATTTTTTAATGGCTCTTTGACAGCTTATTTATTCTTCTTAACAATGAATTTATAATTCCTAAAGGATTTTTTTTTAAAAAACAACAACAATAAATACGAAATTGAACAAAATTGGCCTTAAAGGAGTTTAACTTGTTAACGTTTCAGAACGAGAAATAGCATAATTTGATAAAATAGGAGAAAGTTCACGTGAATTTAAAAGTTAATTTGTATTTGTTGCTCGACATAGCTAATTGTTAAACAAGTTTGAAATAAAGTTGGAATATAAGTGTTTAAAAACCTTTAAATTAATTTTTCACATTTGCAGACTCCCAGACATCTTGACATTATTCAGTCTATACTTCTTCTCCAAAACTGTTCATGTATTCACACACGCACAATTGAAACGAATTCTCTGCTTATTATTTAATCAAAAGTTATCATGATGAACCACACTACACCTTTGAGTCAAATAGGTTAACTGAGTTGATATATTCTATCACAAAATAATAATACAATAGTATGATTATAACTAAGAGTCATCTGAGTTAATAAGTAATTTTATTTTATTATAATCATAAAAAGAAGTTTGTTAGATGGTTAATTTCCTGTATTAAGTTGTAAATAATTTGAGATCATAAGTAAATATTATTCAGTTGATAGTTTCATGTAGAATGAAACTACAGATTAAGAAGTAAGATGAGAGCAATTTCCTTATTTTTATATGGTATACTTTAAAGCAGCAATACTCAACCTGCGGCAAGCCGGACCTTTCTGAGTGGCCCGGTCATGTCCCATTTCAGTAACAAATTCAATTGTTTAAGAACAATGTATTAAAAATTTAGTGAGAAATTTTATCAAACAAGCAGTCACATATATCGATTTTGCTACCGATGTGGTGCTGGTAGGAATGCGGGATAAATTTTTTTCTTTTATAATTCTAACGGTTAGTGTTAACAAATAACAGTATAATAGTGACTATTATATGAGTGAAACTGATTTTTAATTAACCCTCATGCCTTCCAAGCGAAAAATATCTAAATAATATTTATTATTTGAAGACGATTGGGATCTTGACTGTTTCGCAGAAAAATCAAACATCGATCAACAACTTGTTTAATTTCTCATGAAAATGCTATATTTAAAACTTATAATTTTGCTCGTTACTATATCACTAAGCACAAATCTTTCAACGCCTACTTTTTTTGCAGCAACAAAGTATTTGGGGGGTGGGGGACTTGAGATGATTTATGAAAGGAAATCGAAATTACCCCACAACATGGTAAGAAAATGTATTAACCCCTTTTTTTCTGTGAGATGAGTTTGAGGGAGTTTAATATAGTTTAAAAATGAAATCCAAAACTTTTAATATTTTGATCAATTTCTGCATTTTAAATGTCTTTGATCTTATAGCGTCCCCTACCCCCTCCCTCTTTACTGCTCAAGTTGCGGCCAGCGTGAAATAGCTGTCATGTGTATGTGGCCCGGATGATAAAAAGGTTGAGTACCGCTGCTCTACAGCATTTGTTGTGTAAGTGCCGCTTTGTTTTCTTCTCTGCCATTGAAGCTAATTTACCATTTTACTTGCATACATTACATAGATCTACTTTATCCTACATTAAACTGGGTAAATTTTATTAGATGAAATACAATCCACCTATTAAAATGTAGTTTTATATTATCTGGTTTAATTTTAGGCGTTTTTCAAACTGTTAAGTTCATAACTTGATTATTGCAATCACAGTAAATAATGTTAATCACAAAAATCAAGCTATGAACAATATTTTGTTTAAATTCTATAAGATTTGAGATACATTATTTTCAGATTATTACGTACGTTTGTGAGTTTTATAATATAAAAACAATATTCAAAAAGATAAGCAACCATTATTAAAAAATATTCTGTAACGCCTATTAGAAGATTTACTTAATGTTTTTAATATTATGGGTCGCCCTAGTGATTCCTCGCTCAAATGAAGCTGCAAATTACCCTTCACCATTAAACAGTCCTGCTTGTGTCACGATGACTTTTGGATCTGGTGTAGGCTTTCCTAGACAAGGGTGATAAGTAACATCAATGATATGCTGAGTTGATTTGAAAATTTCTTAAATTAGTTCAGTTAAATGGGAAATGAAGCAATAATTTCGTACAATTCTTTAAACACGCTTCTACAATCTCGCAACAATAAGGTAATCAACTACTGAAAGATAAATACTCAAATTGATCAAGTTGAAACATTCAAGTCTTAAACTGATTTGAAGCTTATTTTATGTTCTTTGTACTATGTTACATAGTATCGATTTTTTTAAAAAATCTTTTAAACTACTTTGGGCAGCAAATTTTCAACTCTTTATTTTCAAAATAATTCATACTTATTGTTAAGTGCTGAACACGTATATGGCAAAGAAATGGTTGAATTGGCTAAAGATTTTGTAATAATTACACAGTGTTTAGAAAAGTATATAAATAAATGTATGAATATTATAATACAGTTTAGAATTATCTTCATCTACTTTCATTTCTCGAAGTTTAAATGATGCTCTGTGAGGCTAATCTCGCTAGATGTAGTGCGAAGGGTTTGCTTTACTTTGCACAGAAGTAATTTGTATTATTTAACTACAACCCTTGAACAGAGACACTAACTTATGGTCACCGCAGATCAGCCCCCCTTATTTTCTGTAGTTATCATTGCTATAAAGCTGCTTTAGATTGTGATCTTGCCATGTTGGTAGCATGCACGGCAGTTATAGATGGAGGCTTGTACCTTTATTCAGCAAAAGAGACTTGTGACTCATTTTTGAGATATCTATAAACAAGCGCTTTTCATTGAGCTCACGTGAAATTCAGAGTTATTTAAGTAGGTTTTCAAAACAAAAGCAGAACACAAGATTTTTTTTTTTTAAAGAATTATTTGAATAGTATATAACGTGTGTGAGAGAAATGAAAATCCAAATCAACAGCAAGATTATTCAGTTGAACTTAGATAATTTTATGTGGAGATGATGTTTCATCAAAGCACAAAAAAGTCATAATTTTGTTATACTGCCACCACATACTGACGGTCTCGATTTGGGAGAATAATGTGACACATCAAGATTCTTTCTCTTCTAAGCTGATAGAAAAAGCTGTAGGAGCCTCAAAAACTTGAAGTTCTTTGCCATGTGAGAGAGTTTGCGCAACAGATGGTGTGTTAGGGTATTTAATTGTCTTTTTTCTTCCTTTCCTTGGTATACTTTCCAGAAACTGGTTGCATTATACAAAAATAACAGTAATCAATATAATTAATAGGCTCCCTCCAGATCAAGGGTACAATGTATGGCATTGCCTTTCTTTGCCATGAAGCCACTTGGAAAGAGTTACTGTTCAAGTGCGTTAACATAGCTTAGTTCTGGTCATCTGATCTCGTAACCAAAATACACAGAAGATACGCTTTCTTAAACACTTCGCTGATAATCATACTTTTTAGAAGAAAATATCAGTAATCTGCCTCGGAGTCTTTGTCGCAAACTCATAACCGGTGTTGTCAAGTCTCGGGTTCGAATCCTTTTGCTACAGCGTATCTGTCATGTAGAGATCCTGAGGCCCGTTAAACCTGCCGAGGTTCAAAGTTCTCTAATTAGAGTTTGAAGTCAGTGCCCCAATTTCAGAGCAGCCTTCTAACTCTACTGCAACAAACGTGTGTCGCCTTACGAACTCCTTGTTATACTTTATACCAAACATCATCCAATTCACCACTGCTTGCTTCTACAGCAAGTTTAGCTTGCTGATATTCTTCTCACCATTTCCACATTACTTCAGAATCTAACTTCATAGTTTGTCAAAAATACATCCTTTTACAATATCCGACACATGCCTTCTTGTCAACTAACTTCCATCATATGAGATTTCTATACCGACAGTATCGTTGTTCTCCCTTGAGTCGTACACCTCTTTCACGTCTTTACGAATATCAAACAACCAACGGTCTGACGAAAAGAGATGGAATTATTTAGAATTTTTGTCTTGTAAAAATTAAAAGTTTAACTAAATATTAAATTCAAATTCATATGCATGAAGAATCTTTTCAATGTTTAATAGCCAAGTACCAAACAACATTCATTGTACTATTTTTATGTTTATATGAAATGCTTGGGAAAATTGAGGCTCGTTAACAATTGATAGCGAAATTTGGAGTCAATGACCTGTTTTGATGGGCATGTGTTGCGTTATTGGTTTTGTCAAACATAGTGCAGTACAACATTGTATTTTTTTAGCACTGGATATAAATGATTCAAGGATCTTTCTTTATCGTATTTTGTTTTGAAGAAGCCCCGTCAAGATCGATAACCATTTACAGTAATTACGCTATAATCAACAAAACTAGAATTTCTCTTTAATGCATTGCTTTAATTTTATATTCTTCTGTTCATTTTACATAAAATGTGAGCTAAAATACCAACGGAAAATAGAAATCGTGCTAAATGCGCTACATTTTTATATCCGTGTTTATATTTGTTTTACCTTGTGAGTTTATTACTGCCTAATAACAATAATGTGTTACATGCGTATTTTATTTTTGGAAAAGAAATGGTGATGCAGTTCTTCTCAAACTTTCACTATTAGTGATCCAATTTTCAATCATAATTTTTATCGCGCCCCCTTAGGTGCTATTTGTTACTTTTAAGTAACATTTATTTTAATCAAGTTACTTTTAAGTAATATAATTATTATTTTTCTTTTCTCTAATTTTTAAATTCGAACAGATTGCGAAATGATACTTAATTAAGAAATTATTTCCTCCATCATCCATTTCTAAAAGTATAATTGTCATTAGAAAAAGAGTCTAGTCTATGTTGCTCTCTATCATATCCATCACATTTGGCATGCATATTTAAAGCGAGAAGACTTCAAAATGTTTTAACCCGGGAGAGCTCTCGATACCAACGTTAATAGTAGCGCGAGATGACTGAGTCGCCCCAATGATTTTTTTTTACAATTATTTTATTGTATACGATAAAAATCACCATTCCACTGAATAATTTAACTAAGAGAAAATATACTTGCCTACTTCCAAGGACTTTTAATTTTTTCTTTGATAATTTGAGAAAAAATCCATTAAAACGGAACTAAAATGTTTCAAAGGTACGTAACCTTAATAAAGGACACAAATCACAGACACCTTTCGCTAATATTACAGGAATGATATTTGCAAGCAAAACTGTCATACTTTGTTCAAATTATTTAAATTTTGTTGTCCTTTGACTTTGAGCCCCATACGACCGTTCCCGGGTTAAAAATGTATTCAATAAAAAAAAGTATGGATGTTGGTTCTAAAAAAATAATTGTGTAAAACGCGTATTTCATCATGCTTTATTTGTTTCAGAATACCTATAAAAATAAATCTTAACCCAAATAATCCTTCAAAGCGCTCTCTGTGCTTTTCCAAATATCATATAACTCTTTCACATGGAAAAACGCGCAACAGAAATAAATTATTTACAACTTCCCTAAATGGAAAACAAAAACATATAAGAAGGAACAGAACTAATCATACGAATAAGTTCGAAGGTCAAACGATGATCAGCAAATCTGCTTCCTGGGTGAAAAGTGAATAAGTCTTCCGTTTCTTTCTACAGCTAATGTACAGCATTTCGATAATAATAACAGTGACGAATTTTTTATCTTCCTAGAATTTTTCTCTGGGTCTGAGTTTTGTTTTTTTCTGAAAGAGCAGCATTTTAGGTTTAAAAAGAAAACGTATTAAAAAAATCTGTCATCATGGGATTACAGCTAATCAAACAAAATGTTTCTTTATTTAGTTATTGGATCAAATAGTTAATGAACGTATCAAAGTGGAAACTTTCACTTTTGATTAAGTATATAATATCGCTAGATGATATATATATAAATTATATCAGTGTAAATGCATATATTTTAATATGTGAGAAAGTATTTTGTATACTTCATTCCAGAAGATTAATTTCTTAAACCTTTTATTTTCGATATGCTCGCTCCCCCTTGTAGGGTTATCATGCCCCCAAAGTGGTGCGCTCCACAGTTTGAGAAAAGCTGTGGTAATGCGATTTTTTCTTATCTTCCTTGATCTAACGAAATAACTTAAAATTTCCTTCGCAAAAGGAAAAAAAAGTTAAGTACATATTTATGAATGGAATATTTTAAGGAACATTCTGTTCCAATTAAACTTTCTAATGCTTTAAAAAAGAAAAAAAAAACCTTATTTTTTTTCCTCTTGTATTTTCCTATTTTTAAGAAACGCGTAAGCTCTTCCTGTGTAGCAGAATCAAATCAAGGGCAGATTTTGGGGGCCCTTGCTTTTCTCTATCTTTTTTCTAGAAACTTGTTTCAAAACTTCTCTTTTCTACTTTGAGACTTGAGAGTAGGTATTTCTTTCTTAGTTTATTTATTTAATTTTTTTTCTATTTCCGGTGCAATCATTTAGATTTTTCTATTCCGAATTCTTTCACCCTCCATTCTTTGTTCATTCATCTTCTTGTGTGAACTGTAGATGGGGATGCTGAAATGGAAAGAAGACGCGAGTGTTGGCATTCTACAAAGACACGTTAAAATATTTCTCTAAGAATAATTCAATGGAGACCTTTGAGTTATAAAAATGGAAGGTAATAACTAAAACTTCATTTCTTCTAGTGAAAATGTATAACATATTATAATATATTTATAATATCACAAATAGTATTTAATTTTTACTTTCATTAGTAACAGTTTAGTGGCAAATAGTTATTTCAAAAAGGATTAGACCATATCACTTAATTCTTTTTTATCGATTTTACAAATACTGTTAAAGTGGTTACAGTCAGCCTCCTGCTTAGGAATCCCGGACACAAAAAAAGTCAAAATTTTTAAAATTCACTCGAAAGAATCAGAACTACAGAAACTAAAATTTTGAATGGTGTGCCATTGACGCTCCATATTGAAGCTCCATTAAAAATTATCTCTTCTTGAAAATAAATTAGCAGATTAATAATGTTTGTAATATGAATTTTTGAAATAAATTGTTGAAAATATTAATTAAATAATTGCTGAATTGTTTGCAAAAAGATTTCTCTGATGTAATATGTGTTTCAAATTGAAGGGTGTCTATTCAGATGCCAACAGTTAATTAGAATTTGCTTAAAATAATTTTAGTGAATTTCGGAAATACATCTCGTTAAAAATAAAAAAGAGAAGTTTTGAAAACAATGATATGTAGCGATACTGTATATAATATTGGAATATAAAAAGTATGCTGTAATTTCGATATTATTGGAGATTTTTTAAGAAACATTTACAAATGAACAAATATATATAAATAAACAAATAGGGAAAATTCCCATTATCATGAAGGAATTATGCTAAGATAAACGAAACTTGATAGGCGTATTTATGCATCTTAAATGACATCAATTCAAGTTTCACGATAGGAGCATAAATGTGATGCTAGTAGAGGAGTTACAGACATATAAATTAGGTTTGCTTTGAATTCGTGAAGTAAATTTTTTGAGTGTTATTCATCGTTGAGATTTAAGGCAGAGTTGATGTTAATCAAGAATGAGTTTAAGAAGACGAAGAATCCGTAATCAATTGCTTGCTGAGTTTAAACCAGGTCGTGTAATATACCTTAGAGAAGGTACATTGTAGAATAAAATATTGTACAAACTAATGCTTTAAAAAAATACCTGTGTTTTTCAAGGATACTGTTTTATTTCTCCTCATGTTAAAAACATTTTCCTAAATGATCTTATTGAGAGATAAATAGAGTTAACACATGATTCATACCGTGTTAAACTTTCATTTTTATTAATTACGCATAAAAATTGTCAAAATTTCTATAAAGTATGTATTTATTTCCGTCACATAAAGAGATTTAAGAAAATTTATTTTCTTAAAATAATGCCAACTTTTTAAAAAAAGTTACTCTGCAGCAAACATAAAAAAAATGATGCCTGAGACGTCCTATTCTTAAAACTTCTTTACTATTGTTTCAAGTTAGCGAGTAAAGTAATAAAAACACTATTAAAAATCGATTTTCTCTGTCTTGCCTTAGCTTCAGGGCTAAACTATTTCCAATAATAGTCTTATTAAAATATCTGCTACGATCATCGAAAACTTCCAACGTCAAAATATAACGACGTTATTGATAAAATGATATCGACTGAATTAAATGCTCACATGCTTGCAAAAATTTAAAATAATGAAAATATTCTGAAACTTGGAATCTAGTTTGGTGCTTCTTGAAAGGAAATTTAAGGAATGAAGAAGAGAATAGTGTTTTTTTCCTGAATGAGAGAGTTTTTTTCTACAAATTGTATCAAAAACAAATTATTTTATTCTTATTATTTCAAATTATTTTTATTAGAAATCACTTGAACAATTCCTAAATATAATTCAACAAAATCTCACATCAAAATTATTTTTACAATCAAATATCAAAATAATGTTTTTCGAGATCACTAAAAATAATGCTGTTGTCGAAAATGGTTTTTGATAAAATAAGCAAATAAATATAATAAAATGACTTGTTCAAAAATTAATTAAACTAATTTAAAGTTGCATGACACTAGTGAACAGTTTATAACATTACCACTGTTTAAATGAACAATGTCAAACAATAGTTACAAACAACAAATAAATACACCCTACAACAGAAATATTTAACAACAAATTAAGATATGTTTAAAATATTTATACTTAAATCCTGTAACATTTTTTAAAACTTCAGTAATGAATAAATATCTATAATATACTTATATATATACAACTCTATTCTACGAGGAGAATATTTAAATATCTGTAAAATTTCGTATTAATAATTTGTGAGTAGGCAACCTTTCACTTACAACTCTTACCTTATTATCTTTACCATCAAAAATATCGGTTATTATTTCTACTAATTATCTTCTAGATGACAAATTTTAATCCTTTTTTAATACATGAGACGTAATTGAGCATCCTCTTTTAAACTATCCATTTTTGGCACTCTCGTAAATTATTTAAATAGTAACGTTTACATAGTTTCCAGATTTTCTGTGTGTACTTAGAAATTCTTTTCCACCCATTTACCTCAGTTAATATTATTCAATAAGTGATGTATCCAGCGACTAAAAATAACCTGGAGTCATTTTCCAAGTTATTGAAATCAGCAACAATTGGAATAAGATTTTTAGAGTTAAAAATACTTTTCTTCAGTTTCATTTAAAATCAATAAAAATTCCTCTACATTTAATCACTGAATACTCACAACTCTTTTTAAATGGCTCTGGGATGATTTGACCAACGGTTTGTTAAATTCCACCAAAATCTGTGGATCTGGGGAGAACTAGTGTCATTGTAAAATTTCGCCAAATTCTCATCTTGACACTTACCGTATTTACGCGGATCTAACCACACTATTTTTCCACTGTTAATGCTCCTGAAAATCTGATGTGGCTTAGAATTGAAGGCTAAACATTTGTTGAAAGGGGAAAATTGTGTTTACACAACTTTTGAAAAGGAAAAAACCTTACGTCCATTCTCTGGCCACGTGCATCATCGACTTATCCAGGCAGCAGTTTATCTCCAATATTCAGTCTGTCCTAAACATCTCTGTCTACTCATATTTAGGAAATGTTTTTGTATAGGCGTTCTTTTAATGACCTAAATATAAAATATATCGCTAATAGCATTAAAACGAGTTCACTACGACGCAAGTATGAAAAGCGAGAGTCAATTTAAAATGCAGTAAAAAACACAAACACAGCTACGGCCATGGTAATTTGACACGGAGGAAATGAATACACGTCGATGGTGTAAGCAAAGTGCTATAATTTTTTACTGTAGATGTTCTCAACAGTCTTCAAAAGTTCTTTTACATTTTTCTATAAATCATTACTTAAAAAATGCATTGGATGGCACAGAAGACGCCACCCTGTGGGAAAATAGCAACACCGGCACCCTTTCCTATGAGTCAATGCGAGGGAGGAATCATTTTCGAAACACGATTCTGATGGTTAGAGTAATTATAGATTCTTGTATGTGTTTGGAAAATTTTTTAATAATGATAAAATAACTTTGCTATAAACTTCTTATTATTTCTCACAAAAAAGTTTTTGTTATAAATTCTTAATCAAATCGGATATCGATGAAACGTGCAGAAAAACGGAGCGCGGCTTAGCATCGAGTAAATATGGGAATTAGTTTTTTAATTTTTTTAAAAAATAATTTCTACTCAATTTTCAACAAAATTTTTTGGATTATCCTTCATTATTCTAGTACAGTTATATCTTCTTGGAAAAAAACTGTTTTATAATCGCAATAAAAGATAGACTAATTTGGTCTGTTACAAAATCTAAATTCATGGTGGCTAGAATTTCTGCAGTGCCACGTGTAAGCTTGCGGTCGTGAAGTATTTTAACTGGTATTTTAAATGGAATGTGTAACTAAAATAACGCGTTAAGTGATGTTTACTTGGTATAACTATGTGGTATTTTCTGTTTATAGGTAGTTCCGAATGAAATAAAAGTCCTTTTACTCTAATTAATCCATTGTCCTCAAGAAATACATCTAAGGATGTTGCTTTACTTTTGGGAGGTTACTTGGGATGTTTCTTTACTTCCTCGCTAAAATTTTTTTATCTATTTATGAAATAAAATATAACTTTTTGCAGCTCCATATTTTCTACTTTCAAGTTATTTACAGTTATGAATAAATTTTAAAATAAAAACGTAAAATATGAATGTCCTTTTAGTATAATTACACAAATTAGAGTGCTGATAAAACAATTTTGTTCCCTATTTTTAGTTAATATTAAATTATTGTTGTTATGCGGATCATTGTTCTTTTTGAGATCATTTTGGCAAAATTCTTTAGCAAACCTGACTGGAAAGCCATGTTCTAAAATCTCTGGAATCTAGCCGCTTGAATCAGTCAGCTTTTTTATCTTGTTAACACTTGTGGTTTGAACCCTTTATACACTGTAATATAATTTTAGTATAACCCAATAGAATGCTTTTGAGGGGTTTCTTGTGGTCAAAAACCTTTTTTACCTCAGAACCTAGAGGGCTTGACAGCGATGCTCTAAGTAACTCAAGACGAAGCAAAGCAACTCTTATCAATGATCACAGACCCAATCCGTTCTGACTATGTCAGACAGGTGGCATTAGCCCCAACAACACCTTATGTAAACGACCCTACTCAAAATCTTTGAGCTAGCGTCTGAGAAGTAATGTATTTCTGCTGAATTCACTTCAGAATTCAATGTCAAATTGTTAACTCAAATAAGGAGAAGCTAAGCACAATTTTTCCGTTATTAATATCTTTTGAAACTTCATCCCACAGTACTATTTGAATCAAAAGTTCTTGCACTAAGAACTCTTAGTCAAAATGTGAAAGGTGTTATTTGACTCAAGAGCATCGTATAATTTTTTAGAAGTTTTCCATTTGAATCTCTTCGTATTTTTCTTTTTTTTATGATACTCTGTAAAGCTAATTACGTCTGATCTCAAGTTATCTTCATTAGTATCCTATTTTACTCCTGAAATGTTTAAGGCCTAACAGGTATTACTGACTTTATATGGATGAAATTCAAAATATTTTTTTTCTCATTTTCTCATAAGTTCAAGATCATTAGATACCCGTTTGTGAAAAGTCACGCTTCCTTCACTCATCATTTTCTTAGCTTTATTTATAAACATAGAGACTCCTCCATCGTGCCTCTACTTATTATAAAATCACAGACATAAATGCATGAATTCTGTATTTAAAATATATCTGGCAACTCTTTTTTATTGTTTTGAATGAGTTATTTAAATGTTACAGCCAATGTTACAACAATAAATGTAAACAGTAAAAAGACTAATTTAGTTTTGTAACAAATTTTCACAGCTTTTTTCTACAATTAATTTTTGAACTTTCTGAGAATTGAAAAGCTTATGACTGTCAATTTCTATTAACTCTGTGTATATTTTCATTCGCTTTGGAAATGACAGCAGCAATTTTATGAATACTTTATTCAGTATCAATTACACTTATCTCTAAAATTTAGGTCACAAGCGTAACATTTGTGAAAACTGATGAACTATTTACTGTGTTATCGCGAAATTTGGCACAGAGACGTATTACAATGTAAGAAAGAATATATTAACATAACAGTGTGGGAGAGATTTTAATTGTGAATTATATAAGATACATATCATAGAAGCAAGTGTAGTTTCAAAAATCGGGACCTCGGGAAAAGTCGGTCTAATATAGAGTGTGAACACGGTGTACTGTGCTATACAAGCCTCACAACAAGTTTCCATTCTCTTAATAAGGATATCAATATATGTTTGGGACAAGAAAGCCCATTCATCCAAAAGTACAACTTTTACCCCTCGGGGGGGGGGGGGCCGGGGGGGGAGGCGGCACTAAGAAATGGCTCGTCCTAGACCATGTCAAACATATTCAATAGGATTCAGATCCGGAGACCTCAAGGTACAATCCGTTTGGCGTATATTCAAGAAATTCTACAGTATGAGGTTTTTGAAGTAACGCATTATTGTCAATAAAATGTAACCTGGGTCCATATCCCTAGGAAACAACCTTATATAGGCTTCAATGACCTCGTTTCTTGTGCATTGATAGTACCTGCTTCGAAGTAGTGCAGAGGTGGACTAATGTTTAACATTATTCTGCCCCAAAGAAGGAATCCTCTGTCTCCACATCTGTCGATATCTGTTTCGTAGGAGGGTTAAAAGTGACCCCCACTTTCTCTTCTGATGAAAATTAATGACAATCACTCTATCTGGTGAATATCGTCTCGTCACTGAAAAAAAATCCCATTCTTACGGTGTCCATGACATGTTTACAGCTCTATACAATAAGCGCTCTTTCCTATTGAATTCAGTCACGGGGAAACAGGCAATTGGATTTCCGGCTTAAAGGCTAATCTCAGCTATACTTCTGTGAATTTTTTATCTGGAAATTCTTCTACCAGACTCAGCAGCAAGGTCATGAATAAGCTGAGGAGTCGTCGTGAGCTTAATTCCATGTAGCGATCCTGTGAAATGTTGTTGCTTTATGTGTGGCGGTCTTAGGTAACCTTCCTGGTAGCAGGACCACTTGTTTGGAATTGATTCCAAAGCTGGAAGACAACTTTAAGGCCACTTGTATCCACCGAGCCACCTGTCCTTGAGACTTGCCAGCTTCAAATCTGCCAAAGGCTCTCCATCGCAAGGAATCATCTAAACGATTATGATAAATCCTTTTCACTTCAAACGGATCAACTTGTTTGCTTTAAAACAATATTAAAAAAAAACTGTAGGCAGTATTTCCAGAAGCGTAAACGGTTTCAATCCAGTAGTTCAATAAAACATAACAACATATCAACATATTTTCCTACGTCAAAGGGGTTGATGTTGTACTTAACGTTCTTCATAAAATATGTAAAATGCATATTCTACTAATTTTACTAATAACTATTTAGAATTACGTTGAGAACCATGTTTTTGACGATTTTGGACAGTAGTGTGCATTTCTTGAAGGAGAGTTCTTGCGTAATCTATGAAAAAATCAATAATATCGGTTACAAACAGAAAATTCTATTTTTCTAATTTTCTTTCCCAGCATATTTTGGTCTTAATACCTAATTTTTTATCATTAAAGGTGTGCAAATATATTAAAAGATAATCCTTCAACACTTCGGATTAGTACTTCTAATGACCTCACTCATTCGTTTTTGTTATATCATACAAATTTATTATTGCTGATGAGACTCAGTTTGAATTGGATGCATATTCATAAATCGCTTAAAATGAGCACACATTTATTCACAATGATTTGAGAATTTTTCGTCTTATACAAAAAATGTTAACTTTTATTTTGATTCAATAATGAGCATTCGTTGAACAACACAAAGCTGATTTCAATATTACAATTTAACTCTGTATTGTGTTCAGTTAGAATTTCAATCAACCCTAGAAAAAAGAATATCCTTAAAAGAAAGTCATTCGTGGAAGCTACGGCAAAACATTGGAGAAACAATTTTGGATAATTTAACAATGCTCTTACAGTTTGTAACTGTACAACCAGATGGCTCACACACATATTTATTTTCTTTGTCAAATTTGGCTAATTTACGATTTAAATCCATTTCTGCATTTAAATGATATCATTTATCTTTTCTTTCTCATTTAAATAAGTCTCTCGACATTTTCTTCGCTACATAACCCAAATATTGTACTAAAGTCTGAATTTTAATGTACTTCAAGTTCTTCCAATTTTTTGAAATTATTTTTAAGCCACTTATGTTCTACATATTTGTTCATTATTTTTACTTTTAAACTTCTTAATTAAGCTTTTAATGTAATTTTTTTAACCTATAGTTCTTTTAAGGACATTATTTAAGATAATTTTAATCATTTTTCCAATAAAAAATAGCTTCAAATTAGAAGGAACTTACCCTTATACAAAAATTCCACTAACTGACTCAGTTTTAAATGGTGAGTGAGTGAGTGAGTAAACATTAACGTCGACTGTTTAGCTATACGAGAGCTTTTGGCGACGGACCTCGCCATTTTGAACCATGGTCAAGTGACGAGGACGACACCTGAGCTGGTACCACCCTCTTCTAACTTCCACACCACGGGAGGGCGTTTGAGCTCTCGACAGATTTAACGTGCATCGCTCCCCTACACGGCAGGTCTTTAATGGTAATGGGCTCGAACACATAACATGCCTGTAATGATCCGATACCTTAACCACTGGGCTACCGCAGACCCCAAATTTGAATGGACTTTCGAAACAAATTTATAATTTTTACTTAACCTTTAAGTAAAAAATATAAGTTTTATTATTACCACATTTTATTTTTACTTGCTGTTATGTACAATATAAATACTAAATATATCAGTGCTTCTCAAACTTTCAATATTTTCTATCCAAATCTCAATCATCATTTTCAACGTCCTCCCCCTCCATACAATAGCAACGTATTGAATTCAATAATATATTTTGACGCTAAAGCTACATTTTACGACTTTAAATATAAACCGTACAAATTATCACATTAAGTATTAAATTTTGTGTAAAATATAAAATAGGTGACAATCCCAATTATTTAACTTCTTCTTAACTTAGTGCTGTTAAATTAATTAGGAAATACATTGTGGAGAGTACTGTTACATTTTTTAAGTATTTTATATCATTGTAAATGTGTATTTTATTTTTTATTATGTCATAATGTATTTTGCGTTTTGTTTCTTTTCAGTAAATTAATAATTTTTTAAGCAATCTTTTGTTTTTGACACTAGAATATACCCGTACCCTCCCATCATGCGCTCTAGATGGGTGCGCCCAACAGTTTGAGAAACACTGCCGTATAATTCTGGTTTTAGTTTCCCTTCAAAATTTTTTATGAACTATAAAATAAAAATTTAATTCATTTCTCATCATGGCTGTAAAGTTATTAAATGTATAGGGTCTACTAAAATTGTGGGGGTGGGAGTCTATTGATAGTTGAAACTCCACCAATTTTTTGAAGCATTTTTATTTTCAATCAACGATAGTTTGTTTGAATCAATTAAATTAAACTAAATTCAAAGTGTATGATTGCGAGAGAGAGTTACATTACCGTCGCACTATAAAGCGGCATGACAGCTGTAGGTGACGGACCTCATAATTTGGAACCATGGTCAAGCGACGAGGCCGAAACCTGAGCTAGCACACCTCTTCTTACTTCCATACCAATCGAAGGACGTATCAACATACATCGGCTTTCTCTGCACAGCGGGTTTTCAGAGGCTCAAGTTTCGAACTCATGGCACTCGAGCAACGAGTATGTGACCTTGACCACTAGCGTGCTGACCACTATGCGGAAATGAAGTGTAAGGTTGCAATTAAATATTAAGAATTGTTGCAAGAATTATGTCATTTTTAATGAAATTATATAAATGGAACTTCTCTAACTTAACAATGTTTAATTTGTGAACATTGAACTTTATGTCAAATATTAAGTTGTTCATAATATCATTTTGATTTAAAATAGCATTACTATAGGAATTTTTAAGAAAATAAGAAATAGTTTTATAATTGAATTCGTTTTCGTTTTTTTTCATCACGTTTTATATTTGGGAGAGAATTCTAAGTAGTATAAAAATTATTTCTTACATTTACTGAAAAATATAGGGAATATTTTACAAATGTATTGAAATAAGAATACGGGGAAAGAACCAAGGACACAAAGAAGTATTCCTTACGTGGCCCTAAAAGTTTTCTAAAATTTCGAAAATGAGAAACTTTTTTGTGAAAAGTTTCTTCAAGAGTGTTGGTAATATATTCCACAACAACGTGAAAAAGCTTAAGAATTTTTCTTTCGGTTACAGTAGAAGTTAAAATGAAATAACAAGAATATCCAAATTTACTTTTTTAATTCTATGTGTTAACGTCACATAGAGGTAAAATTAGGCCATTGGTGTAATTCAGAATCTTCAACAGATTCTGAATTACAGGTATAAAATTTATTACTCAAAATAATTACTCGTTTCGACAAATAAGTAATTATTTTGAAGGAATGGGTTGAATATGGGGCATACAAATTGATTTATCATCTCTGTTTCAACTTTTTGAAGAAGGAATCCTATTGAAATGTTATTCCTTTATTTTATAAAGGACACAAAAACTAATACATTGATTTACCTAATATTATTGTTTTTATAAAATGTATTTTATAATGAAAAAAACGCAATTATTTTATTTTTCCAGATATTATTTATTTATTATTGCTGATTTGACACGACAGTTTTTTAATGTTTTGAATATGCATTGTTATATATAATGAAAAAAAAAATCACGTGTACATTTCTATGTGTGGATACAGTGAAATCCCCTCTATTTAAAATTTTATTTCATATTACTTTATGAATTATAGTGACATTTCTTGCATAAGAAATTCTGGTAATTAAAGCCTAATTATGAAGTAATATTTCTAGTCCAGGGTGATTGATAAAGAAGTGAACACTTTCCAGAGGTTGTAAATCAATAACAGTATTATTACAGGCCCCACCATATCAAACGGTAAGGTTGGTATATACTTAAAGTTTAAGTTTAGGTCCTGATGGAAGTGACATAATCAATTGACATGCTACGTGATTAATCATTCGAAATTGCGGTAATTGCAGAGAAAAAAAGCTTTTTGTGTTATTGAAGGGAGTACGCAACAGTTGTGCAACGACAATTTCGAACACGATTCAGAGAAGGACATCCGACTATAAACGATGGTATGAAAAATTTAAAATTACGGGCTGTTTGTGCAAAAGTAAAAGTCCCGGAGGAGAAGTTGAAGCAGGATATCACAACCCCTATCAATTGACTTGATACCTTAGCACGCGTTTGGGTGGAGATGAAGTAACGAATCTATGTGTGTCGTGTAACTAAGAGCTTACAAATAAAACATCTGTAACTGTCTAATAAGACTTAAAATAACTCCATACAACATACAATTATGTTACAGGTGGCACATAATATCTTATATTGTTCTTGTTAATAATGCATTGGAACTGTATACTTCCTTATGAATCACCTGTATAATGGTACATTTTGTATTATTAATACTAACGAAATATTTTGGTGGTATGACTAAGCGATATGAAACCTAGCAACACATTTAGGAATACTTCTAGCAATAAGCTTCCATATATGACAGGAATATTATTTTTAAGAATATATCAGTTTCATTAACATCACATTCCTTGCCACTATGACGCTACTTCAAAAATTATAGTAAAAATCCTGAAATAAATTTATTTCAGATCTCCCAATGTCCAACCAAAAACAATCATAATTTTGTCATTCAATACTTCGCACACATGTTCTGTGATACAAGTTTAAGGATTATTCACTTGTATGTAAAATTTTAACATTCATATAATCAATTTCTAATTTACATCCTCTGAACTTTCATTAACATTTGACGCAGCATCAAGAAACTGTTATTTAAGAGACTGAATGCAGTACTTAATTAATAAACATGTAGCGAGGGAAATTTAAAGAATTCATCAAAACCATTTATCGTAGAATAATTTAAATGAAAACATCCAAAATTAGAATTGTACAACCTGAATGGATCCTTCTAGCAATCCATGGATTATAATATAAATACGGAGTATTGCATAAGAATTCTGTCACCAAACTATTTATTATATTGCCCAGAATTATATGCAAATCCTTTTCTTGTAAAGAATCAAAAAATAAGTTTCTTTATCTAGTTTGGAATCTTTTGGTTTGCTCTTCAAAGGGAAGAAATAAGCTCTTTTCAGAGCTTCAAATCTTAAGCCTGAAGTTCCGGGTGCACAAATCCTCCTCTTCTCTTTATTGGGGATTGGTTTCTACCTGTAGTTTCAAAAGATAAGTAAACAAAATATATTGGAAAAAGTGTTCTTTCATACTCAAAATGATTATTTCATCTTGAATAAGTAAAATTTTAAAAATGCAGTACATTTATATTCTTGAAATTATAATAAAGATGTTAACAATTTCCTAGACAATATAAATTAATTTGCTCCTTTACTGAAATATTTCTCATTGCTAAGCAGATAAAAAAACTTTAAAAGTCAAAACAGAATTACAAGAGATTCAGTATTTTGTGTCAATAACTGCATTGATGTTCAAATGTCCGAAAGTTAAGTTCGATAAATTATTTTTAACTAAAAGCTTTGGAAATAAATGGACATGACAATTAACTAAAAAACTAATTACATGGTTCTCGAAAAAAATTACCAATTTTCTATTAAGTTATACATAAACTTTAATCAAGTAATTAAATATTACGTAAATTCTACACAAATACACATTTAATTAAAAAAAAAAAATTCGTAGAAATAAGACAGCGATTTAGGGTATTGATTTGGGAATAGATTTGGTGACATTTTGATAATATGTTTAAAAAGGAATAAGTATAAGCGATTAAACAATTAATTTCATAATGAATTTAAAGGAATGTATTTTCTTTCTTCTTCAAACGAATAATAAGGTGCAATGTAGAATTAAGAAATGAGATCATTTTTTTGAGCTGGAAATGAAATAAAGATTTTCTTAATGTTTTTCTTTGCAACTATCACAAAATTTAAAAAATAGCTAAATAAAGTTTCTAAAGAAATAGTTGTAAAAAATGCACTCTTCTTTTGTACATTATAAAAAAATATTTAAAAATAACAAATATGTATAATTTTTGGTTGATTTTTTCTTAGCCTTAATGGCATAGATTTTGTAGCGAATTCTTCGATAATCCAAGAAGACTCGCAGCTTGTGCAAGAAAAAAAAATGATATGCCGCATTCAGTCAGCTTTCCATTCATCTGGAAACCTGATAAAATTACGCTTTATTCAAACTTCCAATTTTCATCCTGCCATATTGAAATCCTTTTTAGAATGTGAATATCTTCGTAAAAATTTCTCTTACAATTTTTTTTTTTATTTTGTTGATAGAACTGCAAGTTCCCGGCATATTTTATATTTATACTTCATACTGGTTTTATACACACACATCACGCTCGCACATACGTATAAATGTATATATAAACACACTTGTACTTATATACTTCTAGTTCAAATCTTTACAAGAATTGCATTATCATGCTCCAAAAACAATATCTGTCATAAACTGCACATTCTTAAATTTTTTATAGCATCAAATAAGTCTATATAAAGTAATCTTGGAAAATATGGGCACTAAGGTAATATGGTGACACATTTAAGCAAATACCCATAATACTCGTAATGGTTTTGCGTTGGTGCATTCGTACTGCGGCTTTAGTAATGTTCAAGGGTCACATCTTCTATGTGATTTGTTTGTGTTTTTATGAGGTAGATGAGCAAACATACCATTGCAAATATAAGTACA
Source organism: Trichonephila inaurata madagascariensis (assembly GCA_019973955.1). Taxonomy (NCBI): domain Eukaryota; kingdom Metazoa; phylum Arthropoda; class Arachnida; order Araneae; family Nephilidae; genus Trichonephila; species Trichonephila inaurata. The sequence goes on along the minus strand of BMAV01021343.1, from coordinate 133,855 downwards.
AGTACCTGATACTTCAAATAGGGGTTATTGTTGTATTTAAGTTATCTTACTTAAGATTTAACACACAAAAATAATTAATTTTGCATGAAACCTATAAATGACTGTAATCTTATGTGAGTGTGGTATCCGTTGGCAGGAGTGGTTGGCTTCGTTCTTTCTCCTTTCGACACCAGTAATGACAACTATTGAATAATGTCACTAAAACAAATATGGGCAGAAAAATTCTTCACGCAACACATCGAGGAGCTATTCATAATGGTTTTATGTGGCAGGATACGCAGAGTCACAATTCCAGACACACAAACTTGGTAGATATACAATCTGGCTTGAAGAATGCTTCACACTCTTAGAATCGTACGTGTGTCATCCTATCTGCTTTCTCTTGTGTGGTGTCACCAGTAGAATGTGCAGAAAACTGCATATAACATCGTACTCCGTTCTTGCACTGGTCGTTTTTGATAATGTTTGCAAAAGTCGGTCGCTTCATTATCCTATTTGGAGTAAGTCGAAGTTTCCTTCCAGGTTTATAGGATAATAGACCAAAATGAGTGAGAAGATTCTTGAAATAACACTCCAACCAATGTATTACTTTGGATTCAAAGTAAGTCTACTCTTATTGCAGGAAATCGTTGGAGATGGAAAAACAATTCTTCAAATCACAATTTCATCAAGTACAATCCTTTTTCGAGGATGACCATTTCACTTAAGGTCCATTACATTTCACGAAGTTTTGAATTTACTAGACTGATGAGTAGCTGTCTTGCTACCATTTACCCGTGAACTTATTTTTCTTCAAGAAAATCTATGCAAAATCACTATATTTTCCTTTTTTTGCATGAGATAGTGAAATTTTTTACACATTACAACAACTATACAAAGCCTTTGATAAACTCCAAAAAATCAATATGAGATAAAAAAGACACAGATGCTTATTTATAGCAATAAAGTTAAATTTGTCTGATGCAATAAAGGAGTGAGATAACACAATAACCAGCGAAAATGATGAAATGTGTAAAAGTACCGAAGTGTGGCTACTGATTAATTTTACTTCTCTTGACGATGATGTGTTTGTCAGAAGGGAAGATTTAGTTTTAAGAGTTTGTATATAATTAAATATTATGCGCCATTATATAACAAGTAAAACCTCTTATATACTAATTAGGCCCTTTTTATTCAATGGTTTCTGGCAATCGGAGGTGTTCGGTAATATTCTGTTGCTCTTATATATATCTTTGCTGTTCAAGCTAACAAAGATAGAAAAACACTAAGTAATTGATTTGACAAGCAATATTTTTTAACTTAGTTGCTTAAAATACGTGTCTTCGATTAATTGTTAAGCAATTTATAGCCCCGTCCCTCAGAAAAGAATGCAAATATCAATGATTGCCACCGAAGTGGTCCGAATTCTAACATTGGATGAAAGTTTTAATAAACATGCGTAGCAAACTATATCATGATATTTATCTAAGTCAGTTCACTCGTTCGTTGGTAAATCTTGGTGTAAACTGATGTGTATGTAACAAAATTGACTGAAAAAATACTTACAAAATGTCAATGTTTTGATATGGAAGAATCTTCATGAATTATGTTGCAACACGGTAGAAATGTTTTATATTTTGTGAGTGAAATCATTTTAAAATATCTGAATTAAATGGATAAAAAGGAACAAAAGGACTATTTCATTGGTTTCTTTTTTGCGTAAGCAATATTTGAGGTTTAAGATAGTATATTTTGAGAAATAGCACAATTTCTTCTCTTTTCATATGAATTTATTTCTAGGGGAGGTTAAAGTTTTAAATTTCGAGCATTCTTAAAACATTTTTTAAAAATTTAATTAGGTCAGTCATCACAATTGCGAAATTTAGAAGGTCGGAGGGAGGAGTTCATTAATTGAGTACAAGTTTAAGCTTCTTAATTTCCTCCACATTTGCGACATTGTTGTATTCTAAGAATAAATCTAACGGAGAAAGAATTGGGATACTTAAAATTCATTTGATACTTTGCATTTCTTAGTGATTCTTTTTAACTTTTAAGATTTCAATACGTGTGATTTCAAAAATGATTTTGTTTTGCACGCTTTTTACTCAAAATTAGATGCTATTTTCTCCGATGAATTAAACTAAAAAGGTTATGAACGAAATTGAAGCACCGTGTTTGCCTTAAATTATCAATGTCTTAAAAAACACTCCAGCATCACATTTTTTCAGATAATATACTTGTGGTTAGACGTCGGCTGGGTGGCGTAGTTGGTTTGACGCTGGCCTTCTGTACCCAAGATTGCGGGCTCGACCCCGACCCAAGTTGGTGGATTTTCATGATGCAGAAAATCGACAGTGGCCATGCCGTATGATTATATGGCATATAAAACATCCCTATGAGGTGCTCTAGGCAAAATTAAATCATAGTACTGATTCGCATCGCCAGAGCTCAGTTTCCTTCCTCTAGGGAGGGAACTGGGTGTCAAAATTACCTGCGGTGATTGGTATCCGCTCTTATAGGGCGCCGCATTAAAAAAAAAAGATTCCAGATTTCGGTGATGTACTAGGTAAATCGAAGAACTCTGTTAATAACTGTTCACATAATCTGCCATTAAAAAAAACTTGTGGTTAGACAAATTTATATATTATTAAAAAGGTCATTTGAAATTCGTACAAAAGGCAGTTTTCATCTTTTATAGTAATTTCGACTCAGGTCATGCTTTTGTCGAGTCATGGGTCTGGTACCCCTTTAGACCTGATATGTGGAGAGGGCTGAAGGGCATTAAATTGGTTGAAGTTTAAATAGTTAATGTTTAGTTTGTGGAAACTTAAAGAGTGGGGTTTCAAATCAGCTGTCATCTTTTTCTCTTGGACGTGGCTTAAAAATCAGTGCTCTGCAGCAAATTTAGTTTCGAAATGGAATGTTTATAAGAATAAATACACTCCTTTATAAATCAACTATATAAGAGTAGTTATATATGAATTAATTGATATTCAAATGTTACGCGAGTTAAATAGTTCTTCTAAATACTTGATAATCAGCTTTTAAGCAAAACTTCCATATATCTTTTTAGTATCAGTTTCTTTCTTTTTTCTAAACTTTTCAAAGCATTTTTATAGATGTATTTCTTTGGCATAAAAAGATTAAATATGTATTCGGTCATTATCTACATTTGTATTCTCTATTGAGGCAGTTCAAATATAACATGAAGAAAAAAAATGGAACAATGATGAGGGCTCTAAATATGTTTAATATTAAATCTAAATGTTCAAATAAAACTCAAGTACTTTAAATTAAACTGAAATATAATTAAATCAATCTACACATTTGGTTTAAATTGAGCTCAAAATATTTTGAAATATTTGACTCTAGGTAATACATGAAAATCTGTTCGATATGGCAATGTTATTCAAAGGAAGATACTCCACATTTTAAAACAAATTAAATATTAAACAATGCAACTGGAAAACAATATATGAACAAAAGAACAAATATAAAACAGCAAGAAAAGCACATATTCAATAAAAAAAAATCAAAAATATGAAATATGTATTTCTAATAGTATGTAGAATCAATAATAACTTAATTTGCAATTTAAAATATTAAAAAAAAATAATTAAAATTTTCAGCTTTAGCAATGAGATGTATAGCATCAAAAATATGCAATAGAAGAGAGAATAGTTCATGTAATCATAGGAATATATATAAACTATGTATTTACTTACATTCATACCAAAACAGAAGAATAACATCCGTCTAAATTTAAAAATATTAATGTTTTTGTGTGTTTTAATAAGAATATTATTTCAAAGTAAAAAAAAAAAATGCTTCCTCTTTAGTTTGATGAGTTAAATAAGGAAATCTATTTAAAGATGGAAACACAGATTTGCTTTTAGGCTTAAGTGATTTTCTGGATTTAAGAATGAATGGCTCATTAAATATTGATTGATTTCTTTAAGGTGCAGATCAATAATATAAAAAGAAAAATCATGTACTTGAATTAATCAATGGTTGAAAGTAGAAAATATTAAAATTTGGTAATCTCATTATCATGCGTATGAAAAAAAGACTTTTTTATTTTACCAAATGAATTTATCAAAAACCATAAAAACCCAATTTTGTTTGTCATGAAACTTAAAAAAAAATGTAAACTGCTGTTTGTAAAAAATTCAACACCATGAAGGAATCATCAGAACTAAATACAATTTAATGCACAAAAGACTTCTATTAGTACAAATAAATGACGCAATTTTTAAAGCAAAAAACAATATTAAGTGTCCGAAATGAGCATTTAGTGTAGCCACCACGCGTTGCAATAAGTGCTGCATTTACGACGTGGCATGGAGTCAAACAGATTTTGAATGTCTGCTTGTGGAAGAGAATTCCATATTGCTTGTATGCGCAGCAAAAGTTCGTCTTTTGAAGTTGCAGGACGTGGATCACGAACGAGACTCCGACCAACCGAATCCCACACGTGATTAATAGGTAACATATCCGGCGAAAAAGCAGGCCAAGGAAGAAGCTGCGTGTGTTGGGCTGAACAGAAGTCTCGAACAGTCTTTGCAACATGTGGGCGGGCATTATTCTGCTGAAAGATAGCTCCAGGAATGTCTTGAACGAAGGGAACGACTTCGGGCTGTAGCACTTCATGAACTTACCTATTGCTATTGAGATTATCTCAATTGGTAGCAAATTGAATCGTACATGATACGAAATCGCACCCCAAGCCATAACTCCGGGTGTTAGGCCACTATGTCGTTCGATAACGGACTCTGGATGGCAGCGTTCACCGGCATAGAGTCTAACACAAAATCGGCCATCATGATCCCACAAATTGAAGCGTGATTCATCTTAAAAGACAGCTTGCCAGACTCTGCGCTCAGTGGTTCATTGCAGACGCAGCCGTCGATGGTTTTTCGTGAGGGGGATCCTGTATAAAATCACCCTCGCACGGAATCCATGGTCCAGCAAACGTTGACGAATTGACCAAGTCGACATTAGTACAACTTTTTAGTAGCAGACCAACGTGCAATCAACTGCCTGGAGGAAGCTGTAGGTCATTCACCACCAATCGGACCAGGTGTAAATCGTCGCGCGCTGACGTCACCTTCCGTCTCTTACTGCCAGTTCTTCGAGTTGTTCGGTGCTCGACGGTCCACTGCTTCCAAACGCGCATCACTGTTCAGCAGCACACGAGCTCCTACTGCGTGATAGGAAAATCCTCCTTCTCAAAGGCCGATAGTCCTGCCCCGTTCAAACCTCGTAAGTTGTTGGATTTTCTCCTTATTTCGTCGTGGAGGCATACTTAGGTCTCACTAAGCGTTCGCCACTAACAAATAATCATTAACTCTTTTCAATGTTCCGCTTCAGCCCTCTTTTTACACGCTTTGAGCATTAGTTGAGAAGGCACTCGGCACGCAACGCATGCGATGCGTGGTGGCTCTGAAACTACTATTTTAGGTAACATCTTATAATTGATATTTTCTGCAAATTTCATTTAATTCTGTTGATTCCTTTATGGTGTTGCATTTCTTACAACATCAGTATATATGCCATAAAATCCGGTGTATAATTCTTCTTTTAATACAAAAAAAAAACAATGGAAAATTATGGCTGCGCGCTATACGCCGGGTATAAGAGTGATCGCTTTAAAATATGAAAGAAGAGATGAGCATAAGAAAAACCGGACTGCTCCATAAATTGGAATAGTGTTTATTTAGAAGAAATGACACATCTTATGAACTTAAAAAGCTGTAATTCTAGTACATTATTTTTTTAAAAGCCTGGTATAGTGCCTCGAGTAAAAAACTTCAAAACACAAGAGCATTACATACGTGCACAACTCAGGTTTCTTCGTAAAAAAGGGGTGCGCGTTATTCGGCGAATACACCTAAAGATTAAAAAACACAGCTGGAAAGTATAGGGGTGCGTTATTCGCCGGATTTTACGGTATGTACATATGAAATTATATCCTTCAAAGATTTGTCTTATCCTCAAGGATCTTGTATAAATTATTACATTACATAGTGGATAAAAAAATGATATTTGAGGTTAATTTAGAGTAAAATTATAAAAATTTTAGAAATAAAAGTTACCATATCCTTCGGATTTCTTTATGGGTTTGTGACCAAAAATTAAAAAAATCATTTTTGCAAAGTAATATTTTGTATATACATGAGTTTTATTTATTTTATCTCACTATAAAATCTCTTAAATAATTTTGGATGCATTAAAATATTTCCTTTTTCACAAATTTAACTCTATACAACGCAAGATATATTTATTATAAGCAAGAAAAGGCTTTGTATTCACTTTATTTTTAATTTAAATTTCAACTGACATTATCAGCTGCTATGACGTTGAAAAATGAACACTTCTAGTCTTGTACATAAAAATCGCTTTTTAAAAAAGTTATGCTTTTCACATTTAGAAAATTAAATATGCCAAAAAAATTTCCTATGTATATATTGTTACAATAGTGTTGTTGTTATTGGAAATAGTTAATTTAAAACTAGTGCCTTTCCTTATGATATCTTTAAAAAATTTATCTTTAAATATATTTAAATATATGTAGCTACAGGGCGAAGATAATCATCAATAGAATAATTATAGTTAACAATCATCTACTTAGTGAACTATTATTATAAATAAAGATCAACCTACCCATCTTTTATTATAATTAAATATTTTTTTAATAACAACATGCCTAAAAGGAAAAAATGACAAACGTCTATTAAGTACACTAAAAAAATAAATTAATCAAGAGTTTCATTAATAAACACACTCCTTTTTCTATCTGTAGAACTTCTATTTTGTGCATATTTCATTGTAATTATTACCTTTACAAACATTTTACTAAATTTTATTATCGGTGTCCTTGCATTTTATAACCTATTTATCCATCAAGTTGTAAAATATCTAATGCAAAATATTTACTTTAATCACATATTGCTATTACTTAGATCAGGTACAATTACTTTTGCCCAATATATATATTTTTTATTATTAAAATAATTTCTTTCAGTATTCAGAAGATATAATTATAAGCATTGAGAATGTTAAAAAATTCAGATTCACTTCGTAAAGTATCAAAAGCTCTTTTATTTACTTTATAATTTTGAAAAAAAAGGTATTCCCTTTAATTGCTATTTTCATATTGACAAATGTTTCAAGAATTGTCTACAAGAAAACTATTAATCATTTCTGAAAAGAAAAGTTACAAATATATATTTTCTTCTCAGTGTCTTAAAATATCTAATTTTTTTTTTGAGTTCTGAAGTTAATGACATATCTGAAAGTAGCTGAAAATATCAATAGCAACTGAACTCTTAGCTAAAAATTCAAATGAGATTTATTTTAGGAAAACTGGAAATAAAGTATTAAAAAATAAGTTTATAAATATACTAAATGATTTTGAGTATTTAAAATGAGCACAATGATAAAATTTGCGAAATTTGATAGTCACTATTCTTAGTTGGATACATACGTATTTAAATGCTTATAAATATTTTATACAAACACATTTGATTGTCTTACATGTATTACGTAAATATTTTGAAGTATTTTAAATAATTAATGCACATTAATTAATATTGTCAAAAGAAGAATGTTTCATTTTTAGTTTGTTTCATGAACTTTGATTTAATTTCGATATGGTTGAAAAGAAATTTCTCTTAAAGCATAATGCTGTAAACGCCAGAAAAAGATGTTAAAAACCATGTTACAATTTCATTAGACCAGAAAAAATGAATCATAAATTATAAAGCATAATTAAGAATCCCGGTTGACGAAGTTAAGAATAGTAATACTTTATTAAAAAATAAAGCACATAGCACGAATGAAAGAAAATTTATTCAGTCCATTTTTATTCAGAGCAATTTTTAATTAAAAGTTTTTGCTGTGATTACTATAAATTAACCTTCAAAGTAAATTATGCAACTTCAGGGTGAGTTAATTAACCCACAGGGCAAAATTACTTCCGATTAATTCGCATTGCATTATAAATGTACATGATATAACTATTTTTTTTAAATTTTTCAATTGTAGCAAACTTATTTTCTTGCTCCAAGCTTCTTATTAATATTCCTTTCTTTCAATGGATTTTGTGTTATGTTAAGCAACAAAGCCGGTGTAATTAACTTTCTAAACATCCCATCAGATAAACTAGGTACGTTAAAATTATATGAATTTTTAATAAAAGAGCTTAATACACTTACACTTAAAATTATAAGCGCTTTTAATACACTTACGTAATTACTTTATTTTTCACAATATTATCTAATTATGATCTGAAAAATACGCAGTAACTCGTTTAATAATAATGATTCAATGTAATGTCGATAGTACTGAAAGAAGGAGAAATTAAGAAGCTACAGCTTTGTGTCCTACAGGGGCGTATAGAGAAGGAACTGCAACAATCCCTTGAAGGTACTTACTAGGTGGTAATAAGAAATATCGCATAATTTGAAATATATATAAGACGAGTAGCTACACATTGTCTGTAAGATTTTGCAATGAAGTTAGATTAAAAAGTTTAGAATTAATGGCTCCATGAAATATTTATCGAGAAAATTACCTCATTTAGTAAAGGAACAGTTGTGCTTTTTCTCTCAGATCGAAAAAAAGAAAAGAAAATATAACTATGTAATGTTCTACACTATGTCTGTCACAAACGTTCTTTTTTGTGTTAAATATATGTTTTATTGCTTGTGATAATAAAAGAAAATGACCATTTCCCTCTGTGGTTCTTACTTATTCACTACTGGTCATGAAAATCACAACACCCAGAAGAAACAATCTGACGAGCGTCAAATTCTCATGAAAGGAAGAAGTTGGCACATTGCAAATGATTAGTATTCCAGCGCATTTAGATGACACTGGAGAGAGCAAAGACATTTGAAGCACGGCATAAGAGAAAAAAGGTGTAGTGTGGGTTTCTGCTTCAAAAAACGCTTTGTAAAGTCGGAGTTGACTCAGAATACCATGCCTCAAATACGAAGAAGGAAGGCTTACCAGCAAGCGTTGAGAGGCAGTATCGTTCCTTGCGAATGTGTCGATTATCATTCCATGATATGCCCCGTCGAACTGGTAGAGATATGCCACTGTCACGGGAAATGTGTAATGAATGAGTTGCTGAGAATCACACTGATTGTCTCTCCCTCCCATGAATAGTTGCCAAAAGCTCTCGTGTAGCTGAACAGTGCGACGTTAATATTCAATCAATCAATCAATCAAACCCTCCCATGAATAAAGTTCGCGATGTGAAGTCGGCCCTGCGAAATTTTACAACTGTGTGATTCCCCGTGGCCCGGGGATATCATCTCTTCATCTACGTGACCTAGATTTGTAGGAATAAATGATTGAGAGATCACTCAAATTCTCTCCATAATAAATATAATTTATTATTGTCTAATTATATATTGAGAAACGCAACACAAGTCTTACTAGAGGGCTATGATTAGGAGGGATACAATGTAATTATCAATTTTAAGTAAATAGCATCTGAAATCTTACTCACTATCTTTATGAGAAATTAACCTCAATTCTTTATCTACTGTAGATTCCTTAATAAGCTAAAGTCCGTTTTATAATTAATCTCTTACCAATATCTGACGGCGATCAGGACCTCGGTTTTCTGTGTCTCATCTAGTATTCTATTCTTCTACTATTATTCTTCCAATCTATTACTATCCGACTTCTATTCAACTATCCGGCTTCCATGCGACTTCTATCTTACTATCCGGCTACTATCTGGTTTCTATCTTACTAACTTGCGAATGCTAATGCTTTAATATATATCTATTAACTATATATATATAATCTGCATATCGGGTTTTCTTCTTGAGAGAGTTGGATTGAAATAATGCGACGTCACAACTACATAACAATCCTTTAGTCAGGAAACGGACATATTTGCAGCATGCTGAGTATTTGCTCGTACTGTGCGATGACGTTTGCAACAGAGTGGACTGCCATCTTGGCTATCATTGCTTGGGCTTCCCTTGACAATTCAGCATAGAGAAAGATGGGGATTATGGTGTACCAAATGACAAAGCTGCATCAGAAGATCTCTGGTTCTACATGTAGTATTCTGATGACTATATACGGGGCTCGAGGCATCGAGGAGACCGTTGGTTGCCTGCTTGCATTCGAAATCGACTTAGGGGCACAGCATCTGGTGTAGGGGTTTGGGAAGACATTGGGTACACGACATGCACATCTCTAGTTTAGATGGATTGTACTTTGAACGCAGATCGGTACATTTCATACGTCCAATGAGCGTACTGTATGTGCAAGGCCTACCAAACACCAGCTTCCACTAACAGAATGCACCACAATAGGCACGTCATGTTTTGACCTTCTTCGATAAACAAGTTATTCAATTGTTGGCCTGACCTGCAAGGTCTCTAAATCTGTCACCCATTGCAAACATCTGGCCATGGGCCCACTACTCCTGTACAGTTAATACGGTTGATGACGTATGACAAAAGCATGAAACTGAGCTGCTCTTTTCTTCCATCCAAGAATAGTTTGTCTCTCAGCCTAACGGAGTAAGGGACGTTTTGGATGCTAGGAGTGGCAGCTGTTTCTACTAATTTTGCACCCCTGTATATTCTCATACTTCTTGCAAATTTAATCATTTTATTTTCATGCCTTACTGCTTACGTACAAGAAATATCATTTTGTATTTACTAGCCATCATGTTGTACTTTTAATGACCAGCAGTTTAGCCAGTTGTTAAAATATATGAACCCGAAAATAAATTTCTACCGAATGCACACTCATTTTCATACTAGTTTCAGACATAGCGATAAATTACACCTTTGTGAATTGATGTGAGTCAGTAATGCCAAATTCAGGTGTTGGTGCAATATAATAACGTGATTAAAGTCCGTCATTGATTACCCTATATTTTTGGTTATCGTTAAAGTATAATGCAGTGCTTCTCAAACTTTCTATACTCGCGACCCAATTTTCAACCATAATTTTCATCGCGCCCCCTCCATACAATAACAATGTATTCGAATTCAATAACATAATTTGACGTATAGCTACAACACGATTTTAGTCATAAACCGAAGAAAATATCAAGACAAGAATTAAACTTTGTATATAATTTTAGGATATGCTCATAGGGTCACTGGTCGTTAGTAAACTTGTTCTTAACTTAGTACTGTTAAATTAATTACGAAATACTTTGCACAGTACTGATACATTTGTAAGTGTATTATATCAGTGTAAATATGTATTTTACTTTTTATTATGTCAGAATGTATTTCGTTTTACTTCCTTTCAGTAAATTAATAATCTTTTTTATTCTTTTGTTTTCGACTTTTCGATGTACTCGTGCCTTCCTTGTAGGGTTACCACGCCTCCAAGGGGTGCGCGTCTCACAGTTTGAGAAACACTGGTATAATTATACAACTGTTAGATTTCTAGTCTTCATATAAAAAAGAGGTTTCCTTCATATAATATTAAAAATAACACACACACGATTTTAATAACCAATTTTCCATTTTTAACACTAGAAAGACTGAAACTTGGTACATACCTATATTGCCCAAAAAGCAGTCAAAATGACTGTATTGAGAAAGAATAATTAATGTGTAGAGAAATTTGTTTAAAATAAACTTTTAATATTTTTTACATTATTTACAGTCGTATAACAAGTTATTAATAAATATTAACAATAAAAATTTTTTTACTTCACTTGGAAAAAAAAATATCCTAAAAAATTCTAAGAAATTGTGCATTATATATGTAATTGTTTTCCTAATTGAAATTAAAAATCAGTCAAAATGACTTCCTTGGGTAATCTAGTGTGAAAAATACTCAAATGTCAAACTTACATTTTTATTTTAATATAAAATAAATGGTAGCATTTAGTACAATACTAATTTATGTTTAAAGCAATCAGTTGCTTCCTTGTAAAATAGATTCCATACTTGTTAATCTCTCTTTGTCTTTAACTTCTTTTAAATATTAGGTGTAAAAAATAATTAAAAATTTAAGCATACGATTTGATAAATGGATATTCGAGAAACACCAATGGAATTTTATTACATTTTGTCATTATTTTCTCTGTAATAGAATATGTTACATCTGTTTCGGTTTACAGGTTCGTTTGTCTAAAACCACGGAGATGGACCCACACTGGAAGAACCTTTCAAACAGAAAACAAATATTCCACTTTTAAAATTGGTGTTCCTCAATTTGTAACATACTTTACATTTAGAACACTGTGTGCGTAAATACTTAAAATTCTAAAATTTGTGAAAACGCCATTTATTTAAAACTTTCTTATGTAAGATTGAATATTAGTTCAGCCTTAGTAAATATATGAGTCGAAATATAGTACATATATGCTTAAGTAGAAAATTGATTGATTTTACTGTAATCCAGAATGAAACATTTGTTTTCTATAAAATACTGATGGCAAATTATAATATTAAGATGTCCGTTCACCTTCAAAACGTCATTTTCGTCAAAATTTTCGATTTTTGAATTTCTATGTTATTTTAAAATATGAACATTTTTCTGTAAAATAGTGTTTAAATTTTGTTTCTATCTTTTTTAGAACTTAAGTTATGGGGATTTGAATTTTACTCGATAGCTACTTTTTAAATCCGGAAGTAGAAAAAAATGTTTGCTTACATTTTTATTTTTCAAATTATCGTTTAAATATGCAATAGTAGGAAACTCAAACACTTTAAAATATGAATTTGAGTTTTCAGAATCATCAAAAACATAATTGGCAACAGGTTTTTATTTATATTTTTATCTAGAATCTGGCAGGAAAATAGAGTGCTTTATCGTTTGTTTGTTTATATTTGCTTATGATTGCGTAGCTCTTTATAAGTTTCTGTTTAATCCTTTTTTATTGCTGAATTTTTTTTCTCATTTAAAATATGTAATGCTAAACGTAGAATTAGTGCAAAGAGAAAACGCCAATTTGGAGGCAATGGATCTACCAATAAACATTCAAAATATAGCAGCTCAAGATCTACCTACGTCAGTTCTTCAAAAATTAAAATGTCTGCTGTCTTTGATGAAGAAATAGCAGAATATATATATAGGAACGCGTTAACCACTTACTGATAACAGAATAATTGATGCGTGTTGTGACTTCTACTTAGGATTTTCTAGTTCAAAGAAAAGTTTAAGCTGTCCTGAAGTAAATACAAGATTTGTTTATGGTATGAGAAAAATTGGAAAAGGTTTTTCTGCTGGATTTAAATTATGTGGTACGCTAAATTTACCAGGGTCAAAACTGCGTACACTAATCATGAGAATAAACTCATGTCTGTGATTTCAGAAGTTAGTGAACTATCAATGCAAAAAGCAGCTTCTGAACTTTTAGCGCTACATCCTTCTAAAAAACGAATTGTTGAGTGTGGCGTTTCAGTTGATAGAACATGGCAGGGTAGAGATTACACTTCCAAGAATGGGTGTTTCGCAGCTTTGTCAGTTGATCCTGGTAAAGTAGTGGGAATTGAAATAATATCGTCATATTGGCCCACCTGCAGAAAGATTTCTAAAATGCTTAGAAGCTTTGAGTCGGAAGCTTTTGCAGTAGATCACGTGTGCCAAAGCAATTTTCCAGGTTCCTTGTTAAAAATGGAAGCTGTCGTAGTTACTAGAATCTTCCAACGTTCTATTGTCAAACGAGGCCTTAAATATACACATTATTTTGGTGACGGGGATTCTAAGAGCTTTATTAGTGTCAAAGATGCTTATGGGAAAGACAGCGTGACAAAATATGAATGCATCGGTCGTGTTCAAGAGAGAGTAGGTGCGAGATTACGCAAACAAAAGTCGAAAAATAAAAATCTGTCTAGTAAAGGCAAACTTACCGACTCTTTTATTGACCGATTGCAAAACTATTATGGGATTGCTGTTCGTAGTAATGTTAGAAACCTGTCCTTTTTTAATTTTCCGTGCGTTTAACAGTACCGATATAACTATAAATTAAAAAGCAGCAGCAATAGGAAAGTTAAACACTGTTTTATGTGGTATATTTGGAGGTGTTTGAAGAAAGAACCATTGCAAAAGATATACATATTTTTAAAAACCTAAAAAACAATTAGAAAAATATTCAAACGTTTTTTTAATAATACTAATACTATAAGGTAACTCTTAGTTTTTTGTATGTGGTAGTTAAAAAGAAAATACTAGCTTATATACCCCCCCCCCCTTAAAATCTAATTCTAAGCATTCAAAAAATATTTAGATGGTACCATGTTGCCTTTGGGATGATCCCTCACTTCGTTCATTTCTCATTTGAAAAATACTTCATCTTTTTCATATATAAACAAAGCATATTCACAACTCGAATGAATTCAAAGTGCCTAATAGTAATTTTTTTAAGAAAAAGATCATTAATCATTTTATTAATTATTTACTATTTTTATTATTTATCGTTATTAATTGTTTCTGTGATATTATCATGTACATATCTTATCATTAATTTACGTTACACATTTTTATCTCTGAGGTCTTTTACGGATTATGTGTAAAAAAGTCTCAAGCAGTAACCTTTTAACATTCTAATTATAATCAATATTTTAATTATACTTTTGTGTTAAAGTTGGCCTTGTAAAAATGTAACTAAATTTCAAAAGTCATTTAAAAGAATTCTTAAGCAAAATTAAAATAATACGTAAAATTGTAATATGTGGAAAATGTAATATATAGTTTTTCTAAGAATATAACAGAACGTTTAAAACTTTTTACATTTTTATTCGTGAAATTATTTTACGTGCTTTCATAAATAATTTCTAAGAATTATTCAAAATAGTCTAAGGCATAAAAAAGGTTAAAAAATTAATCAATGAAATTTTATGCGCATAAATAAAATAAATGTTAAAATAGGATATTACGCTTTTTCAAATAATGCATTTAATTATATATTAAATATATATTAAAATAATCTATAATGGGTTCAAACGACTTCTAATTACATTTTTTTTTGCAATTATTTGTATTGGTTTTAAACAAGTGAAGTTGTAATTTTAACAATTCACTCAACGTCTTCGTCTCACATTAAAGAAAAGCAGCCTTTCATTATTCTACCTTCTGTCAATAGCTATATCTTTTTCCAATAATGCACTTCTCTAACGGGGAAATTTCCGATAAATGTTAGAGATAGATCTTAATTCGAATAATTATTGAAAATAGTTTAAACATGTATAGGTGCAAGCGAGAAATAAAACTCGTCGATCAATGATAGAGTATCGTTTTTGAAACATACTTAAACTAGTAATAATGATACGTTAAGCATTAAAGCTTCTTCAAATGTAATCCTTTATTCCTCATACAATTCTTTCAAAGAAGAAAATACTTGATTGAATTATAGGCTCTGAGGGACTAATTTCCCTCTATAACATGTAAAATTAGGCCTTCCTCAAGAAAGTATAGTTTTCAATTTTTTTCTCTTACGGATGTCAAATACAGAAGAAAAATTACAAAATGTTACTTCTTAAATTGTACCAATGTATCTAGAACTTTAAAATTCATAGAATTAATTGCAATGACTAGATAAATATTTAATATCATTTTTCCATCATGAAATGGTCTATATACACTCTACTGGAAAAAAAAACAAAAACGAAACGACGCACCAAGAATGGGTTGCCCGATTGTAATGAAATTTCGTATGCAAAGGCATTTCAACCGAATATGCAAAAGATTAAAATTTGGTGTCCAACGAATGAATAGAGGAAGCTACAGCGTATCAGAACTGCGCACTCAGTAGTTGTTTATAAGAAGCAATTCTCAATCTGTTGGTGAAAATTTCTGTTGCATTGATGTTTAGGATACTTTTGAACAACTGAACAAATGCCTCGCCACAGGATTTGAGCTCATTACGAGCAAGTGTCAGAGTTTGAAAGAGGTGGTATCATTTTACTGAAAGAGGGAGGTTGGGCAAATCGGAGAATCGCTCGTCATATGGGTCGAAGAGATGCGGCCGTTAGAGGATGCTGACAAGAATGGGTGGACAATAAAAGATTTCAGCATCATGATGGTAGCGATTGAACTAGGACCACAGAAGATCAGGAGGACAGATTGAGTGTCAGATAATCTGTCACAGTGCGTGATTCATCGTTATCAACCATCAGACGTATGATCCGCACACCATGAACATTGTCATACAGCTGATAGAGAGAAATTTACGCTTGTACTGACAGCTACGCCACCTACCCTTCACGCCTGCACACTGTTGAGCTAGATTAAAGAGGTGCTTGAATCGATCAGGTTGGAATCATGCTGACTGAGAACGAATAGTGTTTAGCGACGAATCCCGCTCCCATCTGTGTCCTGACGATCATTGAAGACGTGTCTGGAAACGACCAGGCCAGCGTGCCGATCCTGCTTTACTGCACGCCACACAGGCCCTCAACAAGCAATTATGGTCTGGGGTGCCATTTCTTTTGAAGCCGGCCCCCTTTGGTCATCATTAGAAGCATACTTACAGCACATTGGTAGGTCGACGGCTTTTTGAGAATTGTTTTGCTACCGTTCCTTTTGCAGTACCCTGGCCTTATTTTTCAGCAAGATAATGCCAAACCACATACCACACGTGCTACTATGGACTGTTTTACAGCTTATCAAACACTTCCTTGGCCAGTCAGATCATCAAATCCCTCTCTAATCGAGCATGTCCGAGATATAATGGGTTGGCGACTGCATCTACCAGATTATGTTGATGACCTGGTTCGACAATAGGAGCAAATTTGGCAAGAAATACCGCAGGAGATCATCAGTGTGCTTAATCACTCTATACCACGTCATGTGGCTGCTTGCATCCAGGCTAGAGGTAGATCAACTCCTTATTGAGCTCGTTACTTTGTAACTATCAAATTCTGAAAAAAATCATTCCGTTTTTCTGAAACTTCAATCATTTTTTATTCTATACGTAATCTTTCTACCCACCAAATTTTGTCTCTGTCGGACATCTCATTCTTTGTGAGTCGTTTTCTTGTTATAGTGTGTAATTGCATTAAAAGTATTGAAGGTTTTATTAAAATTATCTCCCTATTAAAAATACGAATTTAAAAAGAAATCAACCATTTATATAGCTGTTCTTGTTTTGTTGTCTTTCAAGCCTTAATTCTTCTAATATATTTCCGTATTTATACTTTTAAATTTTCCTAATTTTGGACTTATGTGATTTTTTTTCTATATATTTGGATGGTTTTCATGACATATTATGTCTTTTTTTTCCACTGATTCTTTTCAAACAAACTTTAAATACAGCTTAGAATGTTACTCAACGTAGTACTTATTCAAACAATTATTAGGGGATTCATTATTATATTTCCTTAAGAATAAAGAGTAATTCATTGATGTTACAATGTAGGTAACAATTCATAAGCAATCGTTAACTTATATTTCATAAATTGAATTATATATTGTTTGCATAAATATTATTTCATCTGTAAAGTTATATTTTTTAACACTAGAAAGACTGAAATTTAGTATATACCTATATTGTCCAAAATTATTCAAAATAACTGCATTGGGAAAGAATAATTAGTATGTAAAGAAAATTGTTTAAAATTCATTTTTTTATATCTTTTATATTATTTACAGTCATATAAAAAGTTATCAGTAATTATTAACAATAAAAAAAAATTAATTCACTTGAGGAAAAAAATGTATTCTAAGAAAGTGTAAGAAATTGTGTCATTATATACGTAATTGTTTTTGTAATTGAAATTAAAAGCCAGTCAAAATGATTTCCTTGGGCAATCTAGTGTTAAATTGAGACTATACAAATAGGAATCGTTCGTTTAAAAAAATAAAATGAATTATTATAGTTGAAATAGTTTTATGCTATGAATAAGAAGACATGCAAAATGCTAACTGTACGTCCATAAAATACAATTTTCTTTTTCATTATTTTCTTCCATTTACAGTATAAGTGTGCAACTCAGTAAAATTTCGCTAAATTTGGAAAAGCTAGTTTTTTTATTATATCGTGAACATTATATTTCCTACCTTTTTTTTGTTAGATAAAATCACTGTCTCGGAACTAGTAAGAATTCTTCGAAACTGAATAGTGACGGAGATTTGAAAGGAAAAATGTAAATTACTTAAAATAAATATATTCAGTTTAAAAAGAGTAACAAAAGTTGAAACAAGCTTCTTATGGGAAAGAAACGGAGAAGGGAAAAAGAGAACGTGCGAAGAACTTGTCAGAGTTCTCTTGATCCATTTCTGTATTCCAGGTAGACACTATCCATCTTTTGCAGGAAGATAGAAAAAAAAAGGAACGGAGCTTCTCCAGGTAAAATATTAGAAAAGTTGGGGATGAATGTATAGAGCAATATTCAGGTTCACGGGCGCTTTTCTCTTGGATTTCTTTTTTATATTTCGTTATTCCTCCTTGTTTCGAATAAAGAGTTCATCTTTTCTTCGGCTAAAAGATTGATAGAAGAGCTCTGAAACTTCCATTTTATATTTCTTGCCGAAGAAATAATACAAAAAAAATCTATTTCAAAGTTCATCATTGAAATCAGAACCGGAAAAAAGGCTCTTTTGATGTGAAAAACAAGGATATACGAATAAATAAATCATAGATAGTTTTGATTTTAAAAATTAAATCCCATTATTTTATGAATTAAATTAAATACTATAAGTCATGTAAGATAATTTTGTTTCATTAAAATACCTACAAAGATTCCTGATGCCATTCAATAGTCATTTTCCCATATAACTTCATTATTTTCTTCTCTCTCTCATTTATATAATGTGTCCTGCAATCCATTTATTAATCTTCAATATGTGTATGCTTTCTTTATTGCTATAGACTATTATGTTTAAAATCTGCTTGATTTCGTATAAGTATTCCTATGTGTGAATGTATTTCTGTATTTGCTTAGACTGTTTCTGGTCATGGTGCTGAATTTTTATTCGTTCCTTTTCTACATATGTTCCAATGTAAATAGTGAGCACTTTCTTAAATATATATATTAGTATTTTCCTTAGCTGTTGAAATTCGTTCTGTGTGATTATGGAAAACTTAAACATGATGTTAATTTTAAATATCTTGTGTTAGTATATATTCGTATTATATATATTTGATACTGTAAAAATGTATCTACTTACAGAATTGGTTAGATGATTACGAGTATACAATTCTCTACCAACGCCTCTTTAAATATTTTTTAATGGAACATTTTTAGTTGCTTGTTTTAAAGCCTAATGGAAAAAATCCCAGTACGATCATGTGATGAAAGTCAATAGTCATAATATTTTCAACTTTCATCGGTTTTTAGTTAACGTATGTAAAATATTGCTACGAATTTTGTGTAAATAGTGTAAAGAATTTGTATTTGGGTGTTTAATGCATTTATATTACTCTATGTGTTATATTTATTTCATATCAAAATTGTACTATTCACAATCAATGCCACCCCTTACGTTATAATGGCGATTCAATGAGAATATGGCGAAATATTGGAGGTAGAGCCAAGTTGGCATCATTTGTGGTGCTTTTGGCGATCATGTTGGCGAGTTCGGAACCCTCTGGATTCTTCTAGAAAGTAGTGGATCTCGCCACTAAGTTCACGCTTTATGGCGCGTACGGATTTTTCTGGAAGTTTCCGTCGGGTTTATATAAATAGAGCAATGCCAGCCGCAGTGAGTCAGTCTTGATTAAACCAGCGAATAGTGAGGATTGCTTTGACTAGCGATTGGCTCAACTGTGCTTGTGAATAATCTTTTACATACGTGTATTTTAAACACGGATAATTGTGTTAGATTGTTGTTGAAGGTGTGAAGACCTTTGTAGATTTACTCTGTGAATACTGCTGCTGAATCCTGTATTTAAAGGATTGGATTTTTTGTTAATAAATTCGCATCGCTCTTGAAAAACTGTTTATTTTCTTCACGATTGTTTTGCATAAAATCTTTGAACCCGGATGTACGTAACAATATCAAGTATGTCGCGCAACATGTTTGTACACTGATAGAAAAAAAATGTTAAACTAATTGAGTTTGCTTTTTTACTCTTTTTCTATAAATTTATTTCAAAAACCTGTTTGTTAAAACATGCAATAGAATAATAATTTCTGTACTTTAAAGTTCTTTAAAGTACCGTCAGTCCACAAATGTTCTCATAATACGAAAAGACCGAATGACTTTTTTAGCGCAGTTTTAAATCTTAAAAATGGTAAATAACCAAAGAACATTGATATTTTACAGCACAAAATTGTTATTTTTAAATATTATGAAATTTTTAAAATTTATTTACACATTTTAAACACATAAACTTACTTTGATGACAATCAAAGAAACAGTGTTTTTTCATTAACAAACAAGAATTCATTACGCGTTGTATATTTTGAGTGAGGTTTCGATTAAATGTTTTTTAAAATACTACATCCTGGGGTAGGAAATGCTGTATTTTCTTAACATGAACTACCGCACCTTGAGTTCATCTCTTGATCGTCATCCTTAGAACCTAATTAAAATTCTTGCAGAAAATTTGCTGGGACTTCATCTGAAAAATCGCCTGTTTGTACATCATTGATTTCAGGTGGTAGGTTCTGTAATAAATCCAAAGAATCTTGAAGACTGAACTTTTTTTCCAGACATGCTAAGAAAAGGAAGTAATAATATTAATAGATTGAAAATCTCCTATTATTGTTAAATCTCAGTTACACATAAAGAAAATAAAAAGTTGTTAAATTTTGAAATAAGAATTGATATTTCATTTAATTGTTTGACAAAAAAAAACAAGCTCAGATTTAAAGTTCACTCTTTTTTCAGAACGTAAAAATAAAACAATAAAAAAACAAAATAAATAAGATAAACTAAAAAGAAATACCAAAAAACCATAACTATATTGCATTATAGTGAAGACTCTACAACGCAAAAAAAAAAAAAAAAAAAAAACACCCCCCCCCCCACAAAAAAAAAAAAAAAAAAACAACTCTCCAACATCCAGTGTATTGAACTGTAAAATTAATTATGTACTCTGTTCTTTTGAAATAAATAGTCAAATCGTTTTCAACGGTCTCTTTAAAATATATAAAAAAAAAATAAGACACTTACCTTTTGACATTAACTACTTTTTCGGAACAAAAGTAACAATCTTCGCAACCCGATCAAAATGTCAGAGCAAAATGAAAACGCAACTGTTGATATAAAACTATTCGCCTTTCCCGCTGAAATACTCCTCATAGAACACGTGCTGCCATATATCTTGGAAGAGTGGATTTCCAAGAATATTCCTGCTAAGTATCGTCAGAATATTCGAAAAAATGGTTATTCTATGTAATTTTAAAGTGAGCGGTACTTATTAGTACCATCGGTAGATAAAGGGTTAAGCCTTAGGATTCAAAAAAAAATATCTGATATGCAACGGCTCATTTAAGACGCATGACCAAGAAAAAACACACACCAAGAACTTTGAAGATGAAGTACGTTTTCCTTGTTAGAAGATCAAGATAAGATGACCATCAAAATTTTGTAGTGTAAAATACGAAAAATTCATGTGCCTTGAGCATTGTAAGGTGATTAGTGAAGACTACAATAAAGGATCTCAAGATGTAAATAAGTAGTGGTGACAGTGATAACTAACCACTACCTTTGTGTGTGTGATGTGTTTTCTTTTAGAATAGAAATTGCTGATTATACATTGTATTATTATTACGACATCTGTTACAACATATGTACTCAACAGATTTATGTTTATGCTAAAATAATTTATTTAAAATTCTTTCAACATGAAGTACATTAATTATTATTTTTTATACACGTAATTAGTTTTGTTCGTTGAGATGGTTACCAAAGAAAGTTTCAACTCTCCTATTTTTTTTTAATTTTCTATTATAGGACTTCTTACCTGCACCTACTTTTTTGGACCTTTCCCTATCTTTCCTTCCCTTCCTTTTAACACATCATTGCTACTTTGCTTTGTATTAATTAATTCTTAACAGCCATTGAATACTTGGTAGATTTGTACTTTATCCATTACTTCGGTAACAATCCATTATTTAAATAGGTAAGTAATGCTATATATAATAAACAATTAAAAGTTTCAGTAACAAACCCTGGAACTTATGTAAATAATTTAAATTTAATATCACGCCTTATTGTCAAATCCCACCAACTAAATGATTAAATCATCTTCAAAAGGAATTATGACGTGATGTATCCGAGAGATGTCACGCGCCTATGGATGGAACTTTTTGAAGCGCGCATGGCCGTGAGTTAAGTATTGTATTTTACCATATCTAAGTCAATTAAATTGGTAGCATAGTAATTTGCTTTTGGTTAAAACTTGAGCAAATATTTTGGAAACTAATAATTTGGCAGGAATTTGAAACTAATAAATTGCCTAAAACGAGAAAAACTTCAAACTTACCTACAAAATACCTCTCTCAACACGATATAATCTCTTTTTTTTACGCTTAAGTACCAGATATAAATAGATATGTTTTAATTACTTATCAGTCTACTAATCACCCTGTGTCAAGAAAAGAAACACCATAATGAATAATTTGTCAAAGCTTTTCAATATACAGCCATCAAGAACCTTTTTCTAGATATATATAGTAAAAATATTCGAAATAAATAAAATTTAAAGCATGCCGTTTAGACATTTTCTGGCTTATTCTTTAAGAACTATTTAGTTGATTAAATAAGTTAATTCATTTATTAACATTACACTTTAATTCCTTTTGAATTATTTACATTAACACCAAATTTGTTGAGCTGCAATTAGAACTAAGAATTTTCTAAACGTTTTCTGTGAAGTTGTCTTTTTTTAATGTCTGTACAATTAAAATAAGTATATGTTTTCATTTCACAAACATTGTAGCAATTGTTTGCTCTTAAACATATTTCCCAAGGTTCTTTTAATGCTGTTTAGAGAATAATGGACTAATCCTGATGAATAAATTTTGTAGGCATTGGAATAATACTTTAAAAAGAAGAACAACAGCAACAACAAAAAAAAGAAAGAGGGCTCTTGCTGTTAATATTCAAGAACCATTCTAGAAAATGAATGAGTAAGTTTAAATCTAATGAAATGATTTGTATTGTTTAGGAAATATATGCAAATAGAGCACCTTTTTTTAAAAATTTAATAGAAGCGGAGAAACGTAAGCGTGCATTTTTTCCCCTTGTAAATAAAGACGTAAACTAAATCCAGTCCAATAAATGCTTTTGCAAATATACTTTAAATAATAGAACATTTTGTCAATGGCCTTATTTGAATTGTAAAAGATTTCAATTTAATAAAAAAAGAGAGTTACACACCCTTTCTTTTGTTATTCATCTTAAAGTATATCGACATCTCCGCATCAACAATAGTCTTGTTAAAAATGGAATAAAATGATTTATTTTTTCGATATGGAATAATATTAAAATACACAGGATATTGATACAATTACAATTGAAATTATAGATGCGTATTTTTAAATTCTAAAAATCATTTTCGTTTGCGAAGTAAAATATCGGTTTCAGTTTATATGATTTCTCGGTATTTATATTTTGCAATAAAATTTCAGCACTTTTGTTTATTTTTTCTTAAGCACTTAGACTTTTATAAAAGTAGCTTTTGTTCTTTTTTTTTCTTTCATAAAGCAAAGAAAGGGAAGGGAATCACTTGATCTCAAAATCCAATTGTAATTCTTTTGTAATCCAATTAAAATTCTTTTGCTACTGTTGGAGCAGCTCAAATGAATTAAATTATAAACATATGAATTTGACCGCATTCTAGTAAATTCCAACAATTAAAGTTCATTTGCGAAATTTGTGCAGCCATGCCCAAAGAATGTAAATGCTACTGTGTGGTTCATGAAAACTCAAATAAGGGACAAGAACGTTCTTAGTTCAAAACTCGACTCCTCACAAAGGTCATGAACAAGGTCATAACTTGGGCAAGGAAAAATAAGTGCTGATTTCAAACCCCATGAAAACGAAAGGAACCTAGTTTTCCTCCAACCATTGGGAAATTTATAATATTCCAATTCAAAAACACTTATATTATACAAAAATGCATTATATGATAATGTAAACTTCCTCTGAATATAAACTGAAAAAGGTGGAACTTTGTTGATCAAATAATTAAAGTTAATGCTTAAGAACCTTGAATTTGAATTCTTTTATCAGGATCAATCTACTGAATTCTTTTCATCTTTACATGCATAAATAGAATGTTCAGTTATGAACAAACAATTGATAATGGCTAATTTTTACACCCCTGTTACATAACAATACAGATTCAGCGCACATGAAGGAATTAAAAAATGTATATTTCTTAAAATATTACAATATATGACGTAAGAAATTAAAGAAAAATATGTAAATTTTTCATTTTTTGTGTCAATCACTGATACCGAAAACACTGCAGGAATCAAAAAACGCATTCGAGCAGCATTTGGATCCACACTGGCAGTGTTATACCACCAAATGTGTGGAACGAGCTTGTTGACATATATTATGTTTGTCGTCACAAAAAAGTTCAGGATTGATTAATAAAGTAGATGTTATTTTTATGTTAAATATGAAGGAAGTGACAATGTTTGTGCTAAAGAGAGCCTTCAAAAATAATATCATTGATGAATTGGAACAATGGTATACTTACAAAATTTTAGGAGTGTTCACTAAGTAGTCTCCTCCTGCATGAATGCATTTTTGTAGACGAATTTTCCCCAGATTAAATGCCTCAAACCATTCATTTCTTCGAATTGATAAAAAAATGCATTTATAGCCAAATCATTCTCTTCTTTTGAACAAAAATGACGTCCTCGTAAGTTCTTTTTTAAATTAAAAAATAATCAAAAGAGTCACACATAGCTAGATCCGGAGAATAGAGTGGATGTTCTGTCACTTTAATTTGTTTTTGCTTAAGAAAAGCAACTGTTAATTCAGCTGTATGAGAAGATGCATTGTCATAGTGAAGCATTAGTCCCCTAACATTAACTTCTTGGAGAATTTCTGGAAGACATTTAGCAGTATACCAGTTTGCTGTTACTGTCTTCTGTCCTTCCATCTTGGTGGCTTTGACCAATCCCGTACGTCTGAAGAAAACGGCATATATTGCTTTTTTCATTGCTCGTTGTCTTTTCACCATTGCTGGCGTGGGATCATCTTCAAACACCCATACTTTGCTTTCTTGACGTATGGGAACATCAAATAATGGCA
>BMAV01021343.1:74337-107020 GCA_019973955.1 Trichonephila inaurata madagascariensis | reverse complement strand
TGCAGCTTGAAAGTATAGGTGCGCGCTATACGCCGGATTTTACGATAAGTTAATTTCAAACATTTATAATGATTTTCAGCTACAAATGCAGTATTTACAAACGGAGTAAAATAATTAACTATATAACATAATTCTTTGAAAAAATAAAACTAACCAATTGCTGTAAAAACTAAATTTTAACAAACTTTTTTCTTCTTTTGTATCATTTACTGAAGTATTTTTTTCCCCATTACATTTGCGGTCCAGGTTATATTTCGTTGCATCTTTTAAAATTTAAAATTAGCAAGAAACCCCTGTTATACCTATTATTTAATCAAATTATTTATCTCTACCTTGGGCGATAATAAAACGTGAGCTACCTAAAAGTTTGGGAAAAAATGTATTTCCTAAAGAATTACTAAAGCAATTATTTATCGTTGGAAACAAAAATTACTGAAATCGGACAATTTTTCTCTTGCTTAATATCATTTTTGAGTTTGGAACTTTTCACATTTTGATTTTTTTTTCTCCAAGACAAAATTTTTGTATTGCACAAATGAGCTTCATTCTTTCTTTAAAAGTTAAAATACTTTAAAAAATTTAATTTTTTTCTATTTTCTTTTTTTTATTACTTTTTTATAATTAGTTTAAAATATCCCTATTTACGTAACTTAAAAAGTTTCAAAAGATTAATTTCGATGCTATGAATATATATAACAATTCTTCGTATTAAATTTCAAAATAAATAATGACTTAAAAACAAGGTAATTTCCTTTTAAATCTGAGATTTTTCAAGTTCAAATTTCGCAATTTAATTCTGAAATGAAAAGTAATTTTTGTTTACAATTAACTCATTTTTAAAATTTTAGTTTTACTATTTTTATGAGAACTTTACTATACTTTTAACCAAGGAATATCTCAAAACAACAATGAGTTTTCCCACTGTTGTTTTAAAATAGCGAATTGTTTGTTGGACTATTTAGATTGTTGGCTAAGATATTCAAAGCACATAACAATGTCTAGAAACACAACAATCATTCGCAATTCAACAAAGCAAATAAAGTACTCTAACAAATTTACCTTTAAATCATTTATTGTTTCAAATTTGTATCAAATTGTTGTATTTGATGCTTTATTAAGCGCTTTACTTACTGTTTTCTTTAAAGGAATTTGTGATATTCAACCAACTATTTTTGAAATGAT
This sequence comes from Trichonephila inaurata madagascariensis, assembly GCA_019973955.1. NCBI lineage: Eukaryota > Metazoa > Arthropoda > Arachnida > Araneae > Nephilidae > Trichonephila > Trichonephila inaurata. The sequence continues at coordinate 105,838 of BMAV01021343.1, read as the reverse complement.
CATCCCTATGATCTTGAAGGTGTTTTTTTGCCTCTTTCAGTGTGCTTTGGCATTGATTATGAAAAATGATCTCCCCTCTCTTCTGGAGATCTTGATTGTTGAATTGGTGCTAGAGCTTATTGAACATTGTTACCCGATTCAATCCTTTGATGGAGCTGTACTTGACACTCATCTTGTTGTTCAATCTGTGACTATTGTAAATGAATTCATTCCTATCGTTCACTGTTTCACTGTCGGGAAGATATGCGAGGCCTTCGACCTGAAAGTCAAGTTTGTTTTACTGCTAGGAACAACAGTCTTCTCTGGAACTCCACACAGAGGTGTAGATCAAACGACTGCTGTCCCTGTCTTAGGATCATTCTCTGTGTGGAAGATTTGCCACACAGGCGTTGGATCTTCCAGACACTTACGACTCACAGTTCATCAGAACCACTGTTTTTCGGAAGCCGCACAAACCGATACCAGTGGTACAGTCAACTGCTGTTTTTAAACTGTGCATGGCGTTGAACTTAACAGTTAAGCTGGCTCCTCAGTAAAATCTTCGGGGTTTTTTTACCACACAGTGATATTCTACAATATTCATATATACGATGACTTTAATTCTCTTGCATCTTTAAAATATCATTATCCATCATTATTTCTGGACTCTCTTAAACATTTATTTGCTAGAAGGTATTCAATAATTGTCAACTATTTTATAACTGCCTTTGGAAAACTTCAATGATTTTCAAGTACTATTCGGAACAGAGAGAGAGTTGAATTCTTGGAACTGCATCGGGAAAAAAGTTTCTTTTCGATCAGGATGTCTGCAAACATTGTTACCTACGAATTTTGAAAGCTGCATAGTAATATTTTCAGCTGGAATTTTTTTTATATAAAATTTAATGTTGCTAAGAAGAGAATAATAAATGTGTTTTCTACATTAGGCTTGGGTAAACTAGCACATTTTCAAGATTCATGAGAAATTTTGGATACAGCTTTTTCTAAAATATCTGTATATTATGTTTATCTTAATTTGAATTGTTACTGATGTTTCTATTCACTGTAAATAAATTTCCTCGTATATGATGAATTAGTTTTCCTTAGTGTCTTCTCTCTGCATGTTTTTTTTCTTTATTTTGAATGAGATTTTAAAAACACAATTGCATTAGCAATCAAAAATCATATATTAATGAAAATAATAAATTATCGTCTGATTTCATATTTCCTTGCTAATTTTTGTAGCATCCTTTAATGTATTGTATATGGCCAAAGTTTCGGGAGGGAGAAGTATAATGAATCATATGGTCTTTGAAAAATCAAATTATTGCAAATAAGATTTTTTTCTTCAAAAACTTTTGTTTAAATATTTATTCAAGATAATTCAGCATTTACATATTAGAATGTATTTAAGAAAAATTAAAATGATGTGGGGAAATTTCTTTGATTATGTTGTTAGAATAGTGAATGCATGCGTTGTCTATACTTTAATTTATGAGCTTGGGGAAAAAGAAATCCATTATTTTTTCGGTAGTTCGGTTGTAGTGTCGATATCTCGTGAAGTATCCATCAAACAATTTCAAATTTATGCTTGTTGTCAAGGTGACATTTCACACTAAAAAAATTATTTATCTGTTTTTTGTTTGGTCCATTAAATTATGGGTTGCAGGGTGTTAAAAATAGAAGTCAAGAAAGAGAAAATTCGGTATATTTTACGGTTTTTATTTGATAAAGGCCAAAGTGCAAGCCAGGTGGCTGAAATTCTGAATGGTGTTTATGGTGCCGATACTGTATAAGCTAATTACGTGTAATTTTGGTTTCGCCAATTCCGTTCAGGCATTTTTGATGTTAAAGTTGCCCCGTGCCCGTCATTGAAAATGTGGATAAAATCACAGAAATAATCGAAGATGATCGCATGTTAGCAGTCGTAGCATCGCTCAAGAGCTAAAGATCGACCATAAAACAGTTTTAAGCCATTTGAGCAAAGTTGGATTCAAAAGAAGCTCGATGTTTGGGTGCCACACCAAATAACACCAAAAAACATGATGGATCGAATTTCCATCTGCGAAGTCCTGTCCAAACGGAATGAAATCGACCCATTTCTGAAACGGATGGTGACTGGGGATGAGAAATGGGTCAAGTACAACAATACTGTGCGAAAACGATTGTAGTCAAAGCTCGGTGAAGCAGCTCAAACGGTGGCCAAACCCGGACTAACATCCAGGAAGGTTTTACTGTGTATTTGGTGGGAGTGGAAAGGAATAATTTATTACGAGTTGCTTCTGTAGGGCCAAACACTAAAATCAGATACCTACTGTCAACAACTGAACCGTTTAAAGCTAATGACTGACCAGAAACGGCCAGAACTGGCCAACAGAAGAGGCGTTGGGCTCCATCAGGACAACGCCAGGCCACACACGTCTGTAGTGACTTTCCAGAAACTCTGGGAGCTTGATTGGAAAGTTTTAATGCATCCACCATATAGTCCGGACCTGGCACCAAACAATTATTGCATTTTCCTTGCATTGTAAAACTTCCAGAGTGATAAGAAATTGGGATTAAGAGAAGATTGTGAAAATCGATTACTAGAGTATTTCGCCAATAAAGGTCAAGACTTCTATGACAGTAGCAATATGAAGCTGTTTTTAAAATGACAACAAATTGTACAAAAAAATGGTGTGTATATTTGACCCAAATCGAAGAATCCGAAACATGTTGAATAAAGTTTTGAATTTCACGAAAAAATAATGGATTTCTTTTTCCCCAACCTAATATTTATATTGAAAAGTTAACAGAATGAGGAAATTAACATAATGAAATAATAACAATTTATAAGCAACTACCGTAAATTCCGGCAGATAACGCGCACTTTTAACACAACAAATAAGATCAAAATTTACTGGTGCGTGTTATACGCCGGGTATGAAGAATAATAATTTTGAAAATAAAAAAAAAGAGATGAGAATAAGAAAAAATTAGACATCTGCATAGATCGAATACTGTTTATCTGAAAGAAATGAGATACCTAAAGAAATTAAAGGATTATGATTCTAAAAGTGTGTACTATTTTTTCAAAATCCTCAGATAATACTTCAAATATATAGCTTAAAAACATACCAGCAATGTTCACGCCCACGTGTTATTTCGTAAAAAACCGGATGCGCGTTATACGGTGAATATACCTAAAAATTAAAAAATGCAGTTTAAAAGTATGAGTGCATGCTATACACCGGTGTGCGCTATACGCCAGATTTTATGTTAAGTCAAACATTCCACAGTAAATCTCACTAAGCAATTTCTTTTTAATCAGAGAGCCTTTGTGTTCTGGAATTGAAATAGTTCCACATTATTCACTTTTTAAAATACATTATGCTTCTTTCTGTCTTAATACCTAAACTTTACTGTAATAAACAATATAGTTTTTTCTTTCAAAAACTCATTTCGACAATATGTGATATTGCACATTTTAGTTACATTTTTATGTTTTCTCTATCAGTGTAGAGTTAATTGCTTATTAGAGCTTAGGATCTGTAAGAGAGGCCGTTATCTCCCAAGATAAGAACCGATGCATTCTTAGCTCAAAGGGCGGAGAGAATGAGGCACTTCAGCCCTTAATTGTTATCGTAGACTGATTTGACCACGTCATGCGTGTAACTTCACTAAAAGGAAACTCTCGCTTTCCTTAAACGATTGATATTGATTATTTCTTTCACTTAAAGAGTTAGTTTATGCCCCACTGGAACTTTTAGGGGAAATAAACATTAACACGGGCTTGGAATACTCGACGAATAGTTAGCGTTTTCTAATGGTTTTGTGTAGAACTATTGCACTATATGAATCACATTCTTTGAATAATGAAATTCAATTTAATTTTTAAAAAATCTTTTACAAAACCGTCATTTTCTCACTTTTACAATCAATCACATATGAGAAAATATGTTTTCTTAGTTTTCTTTTTCTTGCCCAAGTGTGAACCTACTATGATTTAAAAGTATAAAAACTCTATTCTATTACGATTTATGCTGTATTTTATACTTTTTTTTCTCATTTGAAGTATACATTATTTTGTGAGAGTATAACTTTTAGTGTAACATTTTTAATTAACGCATAATTGAACATAAAATCTCTGAAATTATTTGATATTTTTCAAAATTTTGGAATGTTCCTTTAAGGTTGGTTTATTTTTCACGCTGAGAAAATTGAGAGAGACTTCTCTTTTATCAGAGCTTTAGAATAGACCAGTACGTTCTTTATACATAATATTTTCAAAATAAAGTTTAACGCAGTTTAAAAATTTCGGAACATAATGTTTTACAACTATTGATACAGGGAGACTGTAAATAATGTATTATTCTGTATTTTGAAATTTTCCGCATAATTCAAATACTTTTTATGAAATTTATAAGTGATTTTGATTAAAGAAAAGCAAATTAAATCTTAAAAAATGACATGAAATCTACTAAACTTTAAAAAAACAAACAAATAATGAAACATTCTTTTTTTTTATAAATTTTTATTTGATAACATAATGTATTGGTATCAAATAAGTGTAAATAATGAATCCACTACAATGACAATAAAGGGGTTGGGGCGTGATGTTGCCTCAAAAATAGCATCAACAGGTGAGGAATTCAAGAACTTTCACAATTGTTAACTGAGGCATGACTGAAGAAACAACACCTGAATTCCTTATTTCGAGAGCCTTTAATAATATTTATGCTTGTAAATTATCTTGTGTTTAGTATTTGTTGTCCACATGTTCAACTTGTACCACTTTTATTTATGTGTGTGTAACAAATATATGCAAAATATAGGTCACTTCCATACTCTTATAATACATATAATAAACTGAAACAACTTTTTTTCATCAAAATGTTAATAAACAAAGCGCAGAAAATTTCATTAAATGCATGCATTAAAATTCTTAAAAGAAAGATTCAGTGAATGGGTATTCAATATAAAAAAGTATCTCCAGTGTTATAAGTTCTGGCGTATTTGTACAGGTTGAAAAAACTGAATGATACTTCTTGAATCGTAGCCGAAAATGCAATTGAATTTTTTAATTAGTCACAAATTCTTTCCCTCATTAAAACTTGTTTTTGAAAAATATTACTTTCATTTTTTGATAACAATGAATAAGCCTAATATTCAGTTTTAATACATGTGTAGTTTTTCACAATCAAACGCTAAGTTTTTATGATATATATAATTAACATATGAGGTGTACGACACGTTTACCAAAAATGTTGGTTACAATGGATAAAAAATAAGAATGAGAAAAGAAACCATAACCATGTGATCTATCTTGATAGTTAACTTTTTTGCATCTATTTTGATGAGTGATCAACACGGACAAAACTATACAGATCAACGTAAAAAATATAAAGAGAAAAAAAGTTATTTAAAAAAATAGGCATACGGCCATCTTTTTCGTAATTATTGTTAAGAAGATAATAATAAGGACTACGAACATTACCCATTTTAAAAGAGTGGGAATCTTTTGGCAAGTCTCAGGAATATGATTTGAGAAGCAAATGAAAATTACAATGAAAGTATCTATTTTGATGCTTAACATACATAAAATTCCAAATACATGTGAGGTGAGGGTTCACACGTCACCTCGGGATGGAAATGAAGAAGACGCAGAAGCACTTCGTATATTTAAACATTTAATAAGTTAAAAAGATGGCACAGCACAAATACTAAGAGAGAATGAATAAAAAGGAGGCCGTGGCTGCCCTTGACATCAGTTGGCAAACTATATACGAAAAACGTCCATTCTCCCTCCACATCGTTTTGCTCTCAGTTTTACCATGTCTACCGAAATCACAGTTACAGTGAATGTTGGTGGTTCCAGTTAATAGAGAGAGTCCCTGTTGCGCCAACTGATGTGGGTGAATATTACAACCATATGAATTTTTCTGTTTTAAATTTGTAATTTTTGACTATTGGCATTTAGGAACTAAATGTTTGGTATGAGTTATTTCTTTTGCGACATTTTCTTAGGACAGCTTTTAGAAAATTATTAATTAGTCCTACAAAGCTTTGATTACTCCATTTTTAACACTGAAAGAAAAAACCCCAAGACAAATTAATGCATTAATTCATACCTCTGAGGCAATATGTCACAGAAAAGAGGCAGTCTTTTAGATATTTAAATGAGAACTATAGACGAATATTAATTTCATTTTCCAATAAACATTACCCAATCCCATTCAATAGAATCGGACTCATATGATGTTAAGCGGACATTTACTTAGGGTAATGACTTCTGTTCAGGAGTTAAACAAAACGAAAACAGCAAAAGAGGTGTTATTCGTTCATATTTGATGTATCATTATATATGTTTGCTAATTAATTGTGTGTTGGCTACATATCTAAATAATTACATTTGAATGATTTCATCACTATCCCATTTCGCTTTCCGTTATCTCTCAAACTGTTAACAAAAGTATTTTTCCCTATTTAACTAATGCATACCTTTTTACTAACTAGAAAAAAAGTAACGCGATTCGTATTACTCTCAGAAAAGAAAATTGTCAATATCTCATCGATTGCTTAATTGAGTGGATCAATAAAACACAGGAGGAACTCTTTAGCTTGAACTGATCTCTGCTAAGATGTTTCCTAATGGAAAGGTTAATCATAGAAGTGCTTTTTGTATTTTGAAATTTAATATACAATTTTATCTTCTTAAATCTTTGAGGAAGTATGACACATTACATCATTATTGGGGTTTTATTTCTGATTTCTGATGGGCCGTGAGGTTTTGCATGCTGAAAATGAAATCCAAGAAACTATTTTATTTAATGATGTAATCGATTTATAACGCTTATTAATACTTCCATTTAACGCCGTGATTCTCAAATTGGGGAGCGCGTCCTCCTAGGAGGGCTTGATAATCTTATGTGGGGAGGGGGGGGGGTTGCGCGAATATTAAAAAGTCTTAAATAAAAGATCATTTAAAAATTATTAATTTACTTAAAGGAAGCAAAACAGAATACATTCTGATGTAATTAAAAAAATTACACTGATATAAACGTATCTGAAGTGCACAATGTATTTGATAATTAATTTATCCATACTAAATTACGAACAAGTTTAATAAGTTTTTAGAGTTGGGAAGATGGTGATAGTATACGAAATACTTCTGTTTCAATGCAGAAAATTCATCATCTACCCCTGTCCAAAATTGAAAGAGTCGTTTATCACTACTCTACCTTTTGATCTCGACACTTGGCCTGAAATCTTAAGATTTCTTCTTCAACAGCTGAGACCTTTCTGTATCAAGGTACCTGTGCACTTTGTAACTTCTTTAATTAAAAAATTTTTTGCAATCGTCCAATTTAAAAAAAATTAGCAAGAGAAAGTAACATGATATGTACTTGACTGTTACTTGAAAATAACTAACTTAAAATATCCATTACGTAAATGTACGAAATTTAATTTTTATCTTGATAATTTACACGATTTGTAATTAAAGTCGTTTTGCAAATTAAACTTCTAAGTACATTACTAATGCATATAATACATTGTTATTGTATAAGGGAAGAGGCAATGACAATTATGATTGAAAATTGGGTCGCACATATTGAAAGTTTGTGAAGAATTGATTTAACATCCGTGAGTGTGTTCATGAGATAGTAAGGTTGAAATTTGTTTTATTACAATCAGTTGAAATGGAACTCATTACATATTTTCATTTCGATTAGATTGTTGAATTAATTTTACCGAAAAAAGAAAGGCGAAAGTAAATGAAAAATCATGGTGAGTCCACAAGATGAAAATATTTTTATGGTTGCTCATTTTACCCTTTAAAATCGCCTTGGACCATTTTCAGTGTATTGTGCGTGGTGAACTTGGATTCAGTGTACTGCAAGTTTCAAGTGTCACATTTTTTTTGCCACCGCTTCATGCAAAAACTTATCGTCGTTCGCATCAATCTGCAGCTTCTTCGTCCCATATTTGAGACATTCTTTGTCCGTATCTCTAAGTCTCTTTTTTTCTCATTCTCATGTGCATGATTGTAATCGCGGGATTGCTCAACATGGAATCATGTTTGGCGCTGACCTGCACTTTTTGACTTTAGTCTTTCAGTCATTATTATTCTGCAGCGCTCATTCTGCAGCATTCTTCTAATTCAAATATATATTTATTGTTTTGTCTCTTGCCCTGTATTTTTCTTGCTCGGAATTTCAAACATTTGTACTTCGAATCCATGTAGTTTTTGAAGTTAACTTCTTATGGCACGGTAGAGAAAAATTTTGTTACGCGTTACCAGTTACGGTTGCGCGATGAACGTAAGGTAGAAATAAATGAAGTTCCGACTTTTCCCACATTTTTAAAAACGCCATCTAATTTTTACTATCTATTTCAGACAAAAAATAGTTACAGAATTGAAAAGACCAGTCTTTTCGCCACGATATGGTATATTGTTTTTACAAAATAATGATATTTTCTATTTCTTACGATTCTTTTTAAAATGAGTCAAAATTGATACGCTTTTATGAAAATGATTTCTAAATCGTTCCCTTTTAATTTCCTTTCCCGTTAATGAATTGATATTCTATCTTAAAAAAGTTCCTCTTTTCTCTTTTAGAATCAGTCACTTATAAAAAGATAAATGCCCAAAATCTTTTTTTTTTACGATTTTTCAAAATACTCAAATTTTTAATTAAATATTTAATGACTTCATTATTTATAAAAATAATCTTACGAAACTATTTTTCCGTGTGTAGAATAGTATTATCCGTAATCTGTAAAAAGATTGAAAAAATGGTTTATAAAAATTATGGCTTTTAAAATTTCTTTGTGTTTTTCGTCTGTTAGCCATTTTATGAGAATTTTTACTAAAGTATTATTCGTACATTTTTTGTTTAAAAATTACCGTTGTTTGCAATCGATGTGTGAAATTGTAAGCTATTAACTTAAAAATCAAGCCTTCAAAAAATAAAAACTTTAATAAAAAGTGCGATTTTATGAAAAGTCAAGGGTTTGGTGACGAAAACCAGTTTCGCGCCAAACTGGCAATCAACATCTGCTTTCTCATGTCGACTTCACATTTTCTCAGAAGTTACATTAGAAAAATTGGAGACTATAACAAATGGAAATCGCAGAATGTCTAGTAAAATAAAGTGTGAATGAAAAATTTATTTTTGTTTCAATAATGGTATCTACTGAGCAACATTACATAAACTAGGACCTATTGCCAAAAAAAGAGAAAATTTAATGCCCAATGAAAATTTCTATCAATTAATGAGAATATCAAACGAAAAACAAAATGGACTTTTACTTCATGTTATTTCTCATCTTTTATCATCAGATCGAACTCCGTTTCAAATATTTTTACAGGCCCTGCCGGATGCGGTAAAACGTTCGTCATTAAACTTTTGATGGAAATTTATAATCGCTGTACGGACAATGATGGATCCTGTCAAAGTTGTAAAGCAGCAGTAGCTATTTCAGGAACGACTGTTCATACTGCTTTAAAAATTTCTTTATCAAGATTACTTCTGTTACATTCTGAAACTGCTCAACAATACAGAACTCTTTTCAAATACATTAAAGTCATAATCATTGATGAGATAAGTATGATCAATGCTGAATTATTATTGAAGGTTGATTCCAGATTAAAACAAAAAACTGGAAATTTTCATTCAAATTTTGGTGGATTAGATATTATTTTAATAGGAGGTTTACGTCAATTACCACCATTTCCCTCTACACCGATCTATAAGAAACCAAAACAGACCCCATCGTTGGACCGATTTTATGGTGAAATCTAAAATTTTATGAACTAAATGAAGTCATGCGTTAAGCGAATCAACAATTTTATGCTATACTTACAAAAATTGAAAGCGGCAAACAACTTTATGAAATGGAAATAGCTCTGATTGAGTCTCGTTTTTGTACTGAAGAAGAAGCTGAATCAAGGTATACGATTATTCAGCACTAACCATTCCGTTAACGAGTATAAAAATAAAACATTGAATGCTTATGGGGACAGAATAACTTCGACTGCAAAAGATGTATATGTTGGTTGTACTTCAAAAGAACAAGAAACTTTCATACGTCAAAAATTACATAAGATGTCATTAATTGATACAAATGGATTGCCTTATCAAACAAATTATGTGAATAATATTTATTACATGATTACAACAAATATTGATGTGAGAGATGGATTGGCAGATGGATCAGTTGAAAAGTTAATTCTTGTAGAAACAAATGATAAAGGATTAGTTAAGACAATATGGTTTGAGTTTCCCGATTTACCTCAAATAGGGGAAAAACTAAGACGCAAAAAGACAATTTCGCCTTATCTCTACAAAATAACGGAATAATATTGACAACAAAATCAAATACTACGATTAATGCAGTGTTTTCTAGATTCTTAAATGATATTGAGTGCAAAACCTAAATTTCTTATTTTAGCTACCACAAGCCTTTGATAACAAAAGTATGTACTGAAACACCCATAAGCATAGTGGAAGTAGACTGATAATAATACTTTTCAATAAATGCATACAATAAAAATTTTTTTAGTATTGTTATTTTTTAATACAGTTTGAAATAATGATGATAATAATAAATTTGTTAATTATGTATATAATATTACTTCAAAATAAAACTATATTATGCAATTCAATACATATAAACCAAAGAATTTGACTCCTACCACGTGTTCACACTGATACACGCACACATTTTTTTTTAAACAAGCTTTGTTAAAATTTGCTTTGAGTAAAAAAAGGGATTTTTGATGTATAAATACTAAATGCAATGGTAATTATTTTCCAAGAGCCAATTTGTAGCTCTAAGCTTCTTAAGATGAGCCCAGTCTCCTTGAGTATTCCTCCATCATGTTGCTTCTAGGTGCGAAATTTGTAAATAATGAGTGGGTCAACCAATATACCGAGAAATCTTCTCTTGAACGATTTAAAATAAACGGATAACTCTCAAGATATTTACGGATGGGATGCAGCTTTCAATAGTTTGAAAGATGTAGAATCGATGCTTGTGTTGAATTTATCGAAGGAGATGGACATCTACTTTTGAGTTTGATCATGGCAGGAGACGAACTATAATTTTTTTCAACACAATACGAAAATAAGAGAAAAATTGGAGAATTTCAATCTCCGGATTGTTTTTTTTTGTTTGTTTTTTGTTTATGTCTCGCTGTATATCAACACTTGAGCTGTGGCTGTTGGACCTCATAATTTTGAACCTTGGTCAAATGAAGGGGATGACATCTGAGCAGGCAACACTTTTCTAAGTTCCCATGTGAGGATTTTAAGCCTTGACAAAATTTGATGTTCATTAATCTCTTTACACGATGAATTTTTAGTGGCACCAGGGCTTGAACCTAATACTCGAAAGAAGAAGAGCGTCACGTGTTCGAGATAATGACCAATCGGCTACAGTGGCTACCAAGCTCTACTTTCGAAATTCAAATGTTTAAGTGATCTAATTGCTTTCTCTGAGGGACATGGACTGATTACCTATGAGCTTTTCCCTAATTGTTAAGATCCTCAACAAACAAGTACTGTGATACAGTTTGAATCGACTGGTGAAACAAGTGGTGGAAAGGTGATACTTCAGTTAGGGCAGTGCTTCTCAAACTTTCAATTATCGCGACCCAATGTTCAGTCATAATTTTTATCTCGCCCCCTTCGTACAATAACAATGTATTGGACTCAATAATACTGTATTTTGACGCTAAAGCTGCAATATGGCTTTAACCTCTAAAATGCCGCCGGCGTATATAAATGTCTCGCTCAGCTGAAGCCTGAATATTTTGGACGCATATATACGTCTTTCCGAAGTACGATCTTTTCTATACACTGCTATCCATAAAATTATTCCGAAAGATTTGAAGTGCAATAAAAGAACCTTGAAAATGTTTGGGATAGATTTCCCTATTTCAGAGGATTTGCTTATTTATTCTTTTCTCTCCTCCCCCAAAAACTCCCCATCCCAAACGTACGTCTATGTGGAAAACGCTAGCATCTGGAAGTGAATCGTACAAATTTTAATCGGCAGTTACGGGATTCATCATAAACCGTACAAATTATCAAAAGTGTTAATGCAAGCCCATGGGGTCAGTTTTTAGTATCAAAGTGGTTCTTAACTTATTTTTTTAAATTAATTATAAAATACATTGAGAAGTACATTTATAACATAACATTTATAACATAATATTGATACATTTATAAATGTATTGATATCAATGCAAATGCATATTTATGATGTCAGAATGTATTTTGTTTGTTTCTTTCAGTAAATTAAAAAAACATTTTAAATAACCTTTTGTTTCCGAATTTTTAATATGCTCGTGTCCCCCTCCTTGAGTTATCACGCCCCTTTTGGGGGGTGGATGCCTTACAGTTTGAGAAACGCTGAGTTAGCGAGAAAAGAAGCTGGCTTCTACTGCAGATAACGCAAAGTGCGATGTTTACATAAAGCAGTTCTTTCTTTTCAATCCAATTTTTTCATTGTAAATTTTTATTAGTATTCTTAATATAAACATTTATCATAATAATTAAAAACGTATCCCTTGATTTTGTGCTTTAAAGTAATTGTTTTACTGCTTAACAGGGCTGCACTATGTGTCCATGAAACACGTGTTCGCGGTAGCTCAATAGTTCTGCTCAAAAACTCGAGGCTATGCGTTGTCGTTCGACCTTAAATTTTTAAACCAGCTATACCATCCAACCGTCTCTTCCAAATGTAATGTCATACCAAAATATGTCCGCTATACCCTGGTGGACTTGAGCCTTGAGGACATTGAAATCCTCCTGTTCAGAGAGATTGATGCACATTAAATCTATCGTGACTCAAAATGCTCTCATTGGCCGTGTGAGGAAGTTTGGAGAGTGGGGTGCCAGCTGAAAATAGTTCAGTGTTTCCATCATGGTTCAAAATTATAAGATCTGTTACCAATAACCATTGTCTTATTTTACAGTGCGACGTTCTAATAAACATACAATCATTTACCCATATAAAGATTTTGCAACACGAGAAATAATAAAATATATGAAATCAAAATGCAAAGAAATACTGATTCTTTGAGTATAAAAGTTATTGCAATGTCTGGAATATTATCATTGTTACGCATTCCAGGAAAGAAGCCTTTTTAGAAAGAGGGCTTGCAGATATACCAGGCAAAAAATGGCTGGCCTGTTTAAAAGACTCATTGCATCCTGTTCTATTTTAAATAATTTTTCAGATTTCGATTAAAATATATAAGCTAAATTAATTTTTACAAAAATTGAATATATTAGATTAGCCCCTTAAAAGGTCAGTTTTTTGCCCCAAATGTTTCAAATAAGGGCACATTTTTCATTGCAGGTAACTAAACATAATATTTGTGAAAATGGAAGCATTTTATTTTAATTTTCAATTTTAAAGTCTTAATGCAATTTTTTACTTTATAATTGACTGGAACACAAAAATCCGTAAATGTTTGCTTTTTATAAGTACACTCTATATGCCATGAAGAATGTTTCATATATCTTAAAAGAATTCATCTCATATTTGCAAAACAGTGTCCCTACAGCATACGGGCAAACTGGTTCTGGCCAGCTTTCAATAGCCTATACTGTGCACGGGCAAACTAGTGAAGGGGTAAAAACATTTTTGAAATACACATTACAGTCACATTACTCCGATCACCTGTCAAAAGCCAGAATAACAACATTTCGTAGAGCGTATTGCTGCTAGACGTGTAGGAAGTGAGTCAATTAGGTTCCTGGAGGTGTTCACTGGGATGTTGAACCATGCCGACTCCAGTGCCAAAGCCAGTTGCGCAAGATTACGCTGGTGAGGATCCATGTGGCGAACCACTCGATCGAGATGGTACCACAGATTCTCGATCGGGTTTAAGTCAAATGAGCTTGCTCGCTAGAGGAGAATGGTAAACTCATCCTGGTGCCGTTCAAACCACGCACATACACTGACAGCTGTGTCACACTGCGAACTGTCGTGGTGGTAGATGCCATCATCTTAAGGTAAAAAAAATGCGCATATAGGGGGAACATGGTTGTCATGGACAGATGCGTACTTGTATTAATCCATCGTGCCTTCCTTAATGATTAATGAACCCAGAAAATGCCAGAAATACATTCCCCAGATAATAATATTCCCGCCTCCTGCCTGGACCGTTCCTTTCAGAGGTTTCACGTCGTATATGCCAACATCCATCTGTCCGATGAAACATAAAACGTGATTACTCTGAAACCACTACCTATCGCCACTTAGTGGACGTCCAGTTGCGGTACTGGAGTCCAAATTCTAGCCTTCGTTGCAGATGAGGTCAGCATAGATGCATGAACCAAGCGTCTATTTCGGAGGTCCAGACGGAGTAACGTTCGTTGAACGGAAGTTTGGGAGATATTGTTGGTAACCCTTTGGTTCATCTGGGAAGTTAGCTGCTCTATGGTAGAACGTCTATCCTCCTGAACGCATCTCTGCAGCCATCGTTCACCTCTGTCATCTATGTGGCCCGTGCTGCATCCCATTTGTCTCGTCACTGATTTTGGACAGTCCCGTTTTTCCATACACGTGGTATACTTTTACCACGGCGGCACGCAAACAGTTTACAAACTTAGCCGTTTAGGCAATGCTTCCACCCTCGGCCCGAAAGCCAATGATCATGCCCTTTTGGACGTTCGTTAATTGCTGCGTTTCTGCATTACGCTCTGATTGCTATGTTTTCCGAAGTCCTCAAAAACCTTTTATATACGCTCAACTGCACTGTGTTGCCATCTGCCTTCTGTGATTGATTATTTAACGTCGACGTCGAAAGTACGTGGTGGTTACATGAATGTGACTGGACCGTGTATTTTAACTTAACTTAACTCAGTGGGCTACTATGCCCAACTCAGTATACGCGACCTTGGGACCTTAGGTGCATGAGCAGATGTTCCGGTCAGGAGGTCAGTCTGACTCGAAAACCGCCAGTGTTAAGTTCCCAGGCAAGCTTGGTACTCATTTTATCCACCCATTGAAGGGATGAAAAGGGCCAGCCCGGCGTGTGAACCTCGGACCTGGGGTGTGGAAGCGTAATACACTAACGACTCAGCCACTGGGATTTGGACCGTGTATTTATCCATCAAAATTTCCAATGTTATTGTTGCTGTGTGTTTTTATCTAGGAGTACATATGAAATACAAGTGGAAGAGCAGAAACATACAATACACACAAACAGAAGAACATAGAAATTTATTACAAATGATGATCCCAGCATAGAACAGAAGGGGTGCGCTGTTTTCCATTCGAGACGGGAATCCATTACAGGCGAAAGTCCCTTTCTTTTCTTTCTTTTCCCGAAGAAAATACATTCATGCCTTACTCGGGATTCGAACCGAAACCCACTCGGTTACTAGCCGAAGGTCATATCCACCATACTGGCTGGGTGGCAAAATTTCCAGTAAATTTTATTTAAAGAAACAAAATTCTATATCTGTGACATTTATACAATTGCTCACATTAGAAAGTCCTCGTCACTAGAAAGTGGAATAATGCTGAGAGACTTGTGAGATAAATTTTCAAATACCGTGTACAAATGTGTATGTCTTTAATCACTCAACTTGACATCACCAGTGTCATTTGGTTGTTTTAACGAAATGTTTTCCTTGACGAGGTAAAAATAAATAAACAATAAACTGAAATTCATTTCTTATACCTGCATTAAAATTTACTTAATGAATTTAATTTTTGGAAATTATTCCATGCAAAGTTTGGCAAAGAACAGTTTTAACCACAAGGGCGGTATCACACCCTCCCACTCACATATTCAATAACTATAAATTTGATAATTTACCTGAAGACATATCAGAAAATAAAAGAATCGTATTATTGATCCAAATAATTTTACATATCAAAAGGTAGTTTATACGGAGAAACAGTTTTTTGCTTGTATCTAATAAGAGTTTACTGCAGTGGGTCGATAAATGAGTACTAAGCTTGATGGGGACTTAAACACCGGAGTCCCACTTCAGACTGACCACCTGATCGGGACATCTGCTCATGCACCTCAGCCCCCAATGACCATTGGGGGCATAGATGTATTGCTATTGTATGATGGGGGCGCGATGAAAATTATGACTGAAAATTGGGTCGCAAATATGGAAACTTTGAGAAACACTGTTCTAACCACTAGACTCAGACTTTATGTCTGTTTTTCAAAATTCTCTTGTCAGATCTGTGGCATTGTCACGTATACTGGGATGGGCACAGTAGGCCCTGGCCCTCGTGAGCTGTTGCGCCACTGAGTTAGAGTTTGAGTTTAATAAGAGTTTGTGTGTGAAACCGTCTTTATTTAATTTATTTTAATGGTCGATTTGAGTTGATTTTTTTATTAATGTCACTCTTTGAAGCTGCACATGGGCTGTTGGCTAAGGGCCTCGTAATTTTGAACCTCGTTCAAGCTACTTCATTTGACATTACTCCACCCCCTCTAGAAAACTCCCCCACCAACGGGAGAATTTGTGCCTCGGGAGAGGTAACGCGTTCCAGTCACTCTGAATGGCTGATTTTCAATGGTACCAGGATTTGAACCCGCGATTTTAATCGCCGAAATAGCCTTGTTGTTTATATTGCGTTTTTCTACTTCAAAAGAAAGATTTTTTTTTCTAATGGGTTGCATATTAGCAACTAAGCCTTTGTAGACATTACAAGCCCCCAAATCTGAGAACCATTTCAATCATGGTACCATCTAGTGGCGACTCTCGCTACCAAATATAGACGATTGAATTAATTTTGATTCAAGCTCACGTCGGCTTACCATCATTTAATTTTGCCGAGAGTATCAAAGGAAAATTGATACTTAAGGGATCTTTTACATATTACATAATCACATGACATGCGTGCCTACGATTTTGTCATCCAGAAAATCTATCTACTCCAGTTGGGGCCAAGCCCTCAACTTTGGGCTTATGAAATGGGCACGCTACCTCTAAGCCACTGGAGTCGTTTGCAACGGAATAACTTTAAAATATTGTTACGTTGATCGGGGTTCGAAGACTTAATGCAAATCAGTCTCAAAGAAGAAAAACAGTTCTTTAAGAGCGCGATGAGAATTTATTGTCAAAAATCCAATCCTCCGAATACAGGATTCCACAGCAATATTCTCAGAATAAATCTCAGAAGGTCTATACACCTTCAACAGCACTCAGACACAATTAGAAGAGTCTAAAATACATGTATGTAAAAGATTATTCACAAGCATAGCCGATCTAATCGGTATACACGGTCAAGGCAAGTTTACCAGTCGCTAGTCAAAACAATACTCACTAATCGCTGGTTGAAACTAGTCTGACTCTTATTTCGGCAGCACCGCTCTATTTATAGACGCGTCGGAAACTTCCAGAAAGATAACCGCTTGCGTCATAGAGTGTGAAAGTAATGGATTTCTCCACAAATTTCTAGAAGAATCCAGAGGGTCCCGAACTCGCCGACGTGGTCGCCAATGTCGTTAAAATGATCACCAAAGTGGCCAAATATGATGCCAACTTTGCTCTATCACCAAGATCTCGCCAAGTTCCCATTGAATCACCATTATAACGTAAGAGATGGCATTGCTTGTGAATATTATAATTTTAACATAAAATAAATATAACATAGAGTAATATAAATGCATTACACATCCAAATATATAAATTGTTTATACTACTTACACAAAATTCGTAACAGCATTGACAACTTTCTTGAAATATTAGTACCATTAGAAGTTCTATATCCCAAGTAATTTCTATTGTCGAACATTACATTTCCGAAACAAAACTTTTGTAGATTTATATTCATTTTATAGGATGCAGTCAAGTCTATACCATCTATCACAGAGACCAAAATCTTCACTCTAATAAATTCTTCAATTCTGAATTCGAGGAAACGTTTTATTTCAATGCAAAAATTTAAAAGAAATAAGAGTAGCTACACCAGTTACTTCTACTTAAAAAAATAATAATTTGTAAACTTTTTTTTGTCTGATGTCTAATCTTTAACCTTTTTATGTTAGGTGGCTTTCTCACCGGGAGGTCATGTGATAGCCTTTACAGAAAATGGTGACATCCACTTGCACTACAGCGTAGGATTCAAACGATTGGTGTCATTTAAAAAGCATAACGGAAAAGTATTAGCACACTCTTTCTTTTATAAACTTAAAATGCTTCACCACTTTGAGGATAATGATGTGCGACAACATTTCGCGTTAAAGAGCAAATACAAACGAGTTTTACGGTAAATTTATTTACATTCGTACTTAAGTCTGAGTACTTCCTCTATATTATCAGGCAAGGTAAATTTTAGAACAAGAAATGCTTGTCAAAGGACTCAATTTAGTTTCTTTGTTCAATATTTGAATAAAGAAAATTAGTTTTAGATTTGTTTCTTTATAATATCCAATGATGTCTAAATTTTCTAATGCTTTGTTCCATCCAGGAACAATGCTATGATTTAAAATTAAAAATCCGAAATAATAACAAGTAAAATCCAAATAATGACATCAATTTCGACAAGATTTCAAGTCCTTAAAATAATTTTCCTGATGCATTAATTTTACATAAGGTGACTGAATACGTTTGGAACCGTAATTTTAAAAAATTGTATAAATGAATAGTTTTTTTTTCATACTTATTGTCAGTTTAAGTAGAATATACATATTAGATAATTTATTTTAAAATATTATAACAAGAAAAATTATTTAAATGCAATTTTTTGGCAAAAAAGCAGAAAGAATGATATTTTTAAAACATCATTCTTTTATGAAAAATGTTTCTATAATATAAAACTTTTGTTTTTATATAACTGGGAATTCTATATCAGAGTTCAGAGTTACAGGAAGAGGGTTTTTTTTTTCAATTCCTCTACTATTAATTCACTCTCTCCCTATATATATATATATTATATATATCTTTTTTAAATTTTCAATCGTTAAAAATTACTTTCTATTCATCCTTTCAAGATCAAATACATTACTTGTAGAGGATGACACATGATGTTAATATGTTTTTTCAAATATTAATTCATTTGTTAAATTTAATTTCTTAATAAATTGTAACAGACAAAATAATAGTACAAAAGCATGTATAGAAAGGAAAATCGTTCGTTGATTCTCTGTAGCGCAATGGATAGCGAGTTGGATTTCTATTCCAAAAGTCGGGGGTTCGAATCCCAACTGGAATGGCCAAATTTCTGAAAACGTGATTTCTTTTTACTCTCTACTATTTTATTAGAATAATTACATTTAATAAATGAATAAATACTAACAAAAAAAAATAGTTCAACACCCTATGTAGAAAGGAAAAAAAGAAATCGTTTTCTATTTTGCCATTTAATATTGTGATTCTGTCATATGTATATACATATTTTTATTTAATTATAACCATTCAATAAAAAGTAACTAAAATAAAAATTTTCTTTGTTGACCTAAGTAGAAATTGACTTGATTTCTTATATATATTACTTGTTTTTAATTAAGATTCTTCTCAATTATGAAAAAATAAATTCACTTCTAAAATACATATATCACAACATTCAGCTCAACTCCGATGTAGAAATCTTAGCTGTAGAAAGGTAAAATATTATTATAATAGAAGGATATTTTATAAAATGAGATTGTTTTGAAAATATGTCAGTCATCTCTTAATTAATTTAACTGTATTTTTTTTATGTATTAATTGCTAGGGTCTTCTTGATTTTTTTATTTTTGCATTTAAATTGAGTAGTTTTGCATCTAAATTATTTTAGCAACAAGATTTAAAACTCTTTTTTTAATATTTTACTTAATTTCACTTTAGTGTTTTAGCTTAATACAAGTATCGCAAAACCCAGCGTACAACGCACATTGGTGTTTATATAACGCGCACCTATTAACATCCAGTTCCCTCCACTACAAGTTAAAAAATGCATTTGAACTTGAATGGATGAAAATAAAGTATTTTACCTTAAATTCATCCATGCATTTTTTTAAACTTGTAGTGGATAACACTTGATGTTAATACAATTTTTTAAAATATTAATTCATTAGTTAAATTAAAAAAATGAATAAATAGTAACAAACAAAAATAATAGTCCAACGACATATATAGAAAGGAAAATTGCAAGGAAAAGAGCTTTCTATTTTGTCACTTAATAGTGTGATTCTGACATATGTATTTACATATTTATATTAATTGTAACTATTTAATAAAAAGTAAATTTTTGTTTGTTTCTATGTTGACCTAAGTAGGAATGGGCTCAATTCATGTGACGTCATTGTCACATGATAGTGAAAGCCCCGTGATTCTAGCCAATCAATTTAAAAACTCATGCGACGTCATAGTCACACGATAAAAGCTCTCTAGTGTTTCCAGCTAATCAGTTCACGCGCTCCGATGTTACCAAGTTTTTATCTTTGCAGAAACTTTCTCTTAAAAAGCACATATATAAACAAAATGCATTTTATTTAAAAATATAAACATAAATATGATTTTTTTAATTTAAAAAAATCTTTTTGAAGAAATTTTTTTTCCCTAACATTTAAACATCTTTACCCAATTATAAAATGTGAAATTTTATTTCAGTTTTACAAATAGGGCAACAAGTACAATTAGTTAAATGTTTGTTTTGAATTCAATAGAAAACACGTGTTTGTTTTTATCATGTGACTTCAGGAATTGAGCCCACTGACTTAAAGTTTCTTTTTTTTTTACAGGATGTCCGAGCTTAAAGAATCCTAAAGTTATGGTTTATTATTACAGAATTACCCATCAGAATATAATAAACTGCTCATTTGTGGTTTGGAAACCCCTCCGAGAAAGTTTTTGGGTCTATTTCGATCGGCTGCACGTGCGAGCATTATTCCACAATCGTAGACGATAAACTTGTGCAATTGACTTCATTAGTAAAGATGCCGAACAGTTTGAAGAAGCAAAAGATGCAGTGCATACTTTGGATAACAGAATTTAAATTAGTCACGTGTGTACAACGGCGTGTTCGAACAGATTGGAATGTCGTAACTGGCTTGCCTAATAAACTTATCAGGACTCCTACAAAATGAATCAAGCGCAGGATCAACAGTGTTTTCTATCACAAGAACTTAAGGATACTTATATATATATATATATCAGTTTGAAATACCAAAACTCCCGTCTCTCTTAAAGTTCTTCCCCATTGGTGGATAGATTTTAATGTCGGAGAATCGACGTTCCATTCTGTTCGAACACATTGCTGTACACGCGTGACTGAATTAAATTCCGTTATCCAAAGTACGCACTACACCTTTTGCTGTGGAGTCCACATATTTGCTAACGAAGTCAGTGTAACAAGTTTATCATCTGCGATTGCCGAATAATGCGCGCACGTGCGGCCGATCGGACTAGACCCAAAAAATCTTGGAGGGGTTTCCAATCCACGGAGGAACAGTTTATTACATTCTAATGGGTAATTCCGTAAAAATAAATAATAACTTTCGGATACTTTAGGCCCGGACACCCTGTATTACTTGTTACGAAGGAACCTGAAATGTACATGTGTAATGTTGCTATGTTTTGAAGTCATGTATTCGAAGTATTATACACAAGCCTTTTGAAAAAATATTACACTTCTGGAACTACCCCCAAGTTCATTTGGTTTGTCATTCCTTTTAAATAAATAGTATTCTAGTGTATGTAGAAGTCTAATTTTTTTTTATACTCTTTTCTTTCTTTTTTTTTTTAATTTTTGAAACTATCCTTTTTATGTATACCCGTCGTACAACGCGTACCCGTAAATTTCGATCGATCGTATTTTTTCTTTTAAAAGAGAGCGTTTTACGTCAATTTTACATTAATAACTTTCAATCACTTCTCAGAAAAAAACGAAGCATATATTGAAATTAAGTAATTTGTGTTATTGTAAATTGTAATCGTAATTTGTAAAATTGTTTTAAAAATATTATTAAACGAAAATATTATTTTGAGGAATTATTTTGATAAAAAGTGCAAAAAGAACAATATATTTTCGAAATATTCTTCTTTTATGAAAAATTCTTCTAAATAATATTTTGACTATGTATAGCTAAGATAACTGTAAAAAAATTACTGTACTAAAAATTTTGAAATGCATTCCTTAGAAATAAATGTGTTCATATTTTAAAAATCAGAGTAGGAAATTTTTTTTAAAAAAATCTCCCGTTATTATTCGAAAGGTCGTAACGCTGAAAATAATGCGATTTTTTCAAAACTTTTAGTTTAGTTCTTGTATAGAAGTCTTAGTTATGAATAGGCAAAATATTATTATTATGTAAGAATTGTTCATAAAAGAAGAATATTTCAAAAGTATGTTACACATCCTTTCTTCATTTTTTGTCAAAAAAAAAATTGCATTTTAAAAATTTGTATGTATATTCAAATTCAGGCGACACTACTTATAAAAAAATATTAATTTATAAACTATTTCAAAATCACGGTTTCGAACGTATGTTGTCGGATATACTGAAAAAATTTTAGACTTCTGTCATACTTGGTTTACTTTTTACTTCCTTTAAGATGAAGAGAAAATTATATGTATTATAATTGATTATTAAAAACTTTAATAGTTCCTAACAACTTAAGAAAATAAAAATTATCCAAAAAAAAAAACGAGCCTAAATTTCCAAAAAATTTAAGTCAAACACTCCACAATTGCCCAAAAATTAAACTATAACTGCAGTCTGATCATAAAAGCCCCTCTCATAGAAGGGCCGTTATTGCCGATATGGAGATTATATACCCCCATCGTGTTTTCATCCCTTATTTTTTGGAACGAAGCTAAACCTTAAAGTTTTATGACACATTAACAAAAACTTTGTAAAGAATTTGATATAGAAGTGTTAAGCGCTGTTTGGCACGGTTCCTTAACCGCGCCACGCAGCACTTGTTGTCGAGTGATATGGAATCCAAGATGGTGGCCTAGCTGTAACAAATCATCAGGAAAATAATTTTAAAGAACTGCTTGGAAATACATTGAAGTATATTTCAAATAAAGAACATAGGAATAGATTGAAAATAACCAATATATTATATCAATATAGTATAATAATAATTACATATAATATATAATATTGCATGCATAATAATGTAACGTATTATATGTTTATAATTATATATTATATGTAATATAATATTATATTTATATAATATAATTTTTAATAATAATTATATATAATAATAAAATCACATAATAATAATATAGCATAATTGTATTATGTAATTATTTTTTAAACATAAAATAATAACAAGATATATATTAAAATTAATCAATAATGAATATCAATTAATAATTGCTGATAACTTGCAATATTCCAAAAACTACGAGTTCCTTTAATGTATTTAATCGAACACGGAACGTTTAAAAACACATTATTTAAAAACAAAATAAAGAGGAAATGCGCAATTTGAAATATAATTAAAAGCACAACACTCATAATATTTGAAAAATATTCGAGTGCTCACCAGTGATATTAGAAATATCTACATTCGATAATAGCACAAAATACAACAGAAGACTGAAACACTAAATTGAAGAAAGATTGAAATGAAAATGACTCAATTTTTAAAGAAATTAAATTAAAATCGTCTGAAATTAATAGAATTATCTCGGGGAAAAAATTAAATTAACTATAAAATGCATCATATCTCTATGGCAACCCCATTACCACACGATAAAAATATCAAGGTAACCATATTGTAATTTTATCGCCCCTCTTGGCGAACATAAACAACATTTGGGAGCGTGGTACTCGGAAATCAAATTAGCATCAAAATTTCACTTCGTAGGTACAAAATCTTCTTTGGCGCCATGATAATAGTCTGCTGTCCTCGGATGACGATGGAACTATCTACGAATGGGACATTCCTCTCAAAAAAGCGTCTTGGAAACTTTCACTCCCCAAAGTTAATCATTTAGCTTTGGCCTCTCCAAGCAAGGATCTTTCTGACGATTTGTATATAGCCAGTTCTGACAACAAGATAAGACGTATCAAGAATGGAACAGTGGTTCGTAATATTATTATGCTAATATTCTTTATTTTTGATATATTGAGAATATACATTGATGGTTATTAAAAAAGTTTCACCAGGATGGAACGGAAATAATAAAATTATATTTATTGTACTTATGTCGAGTAATAGTTAGAAGATATCATTAAATGCACAGTGACAGTGACGTTAGAGGCCTGAGGACCCTATGTAAAATTAGGCCCCACCTACGATCGTAAACAGTTCGTGTTGAATACTCATACAAACTGTAACCGAAAGTAAATAAATATGCGTATCTCAGAAATCTAGGCACAAATCAATTCGATCGATTGCCGCCTTTCTACTGTATGATGTACTTTCTGTGTATGTTGGCAGGCCTAAGCTTAGATGCGGAGGATAGGCATTGCGTAATAAAACAGTTTTGCCACTGTTGTCAGTTGACACATAATTCGAAATTCCCAATATTCCGGAGAGTATGCCCAGGAATAAGATTTGACAGTCAAAATTATTGGGATCATGATCTTATTGAGGTCCCTGGTCTGAGTTAAATTGGCCTGTGCCTTGAAACGTCCCAATATGGAGTTGGCATCTCTGGCATCCATATCAGTCGAGTCAAACACACACACTGCTAGTCTCTCGAGGCAACATAATATTATCAACACTTTTAATTGGTGACATATTTAAAGAGCATATACCATGAAGGGATATAATCCAACAGCCTCTGTATCCAGGACGGTCAGGTCAGAATGAGCCATACGTGAGCATGTGAATTGCCTTATTGAAAAGTACACAATGGAGGCCTCGAAGGTGAGATACAGCTATGAACCGTAACGCGTCTAAAATGCATTTTTTAATCCCATTCTCGATAACTCGGTATTTTTTCACAAACTCGCGCTTCGGTCCATTTTAGGCTGAGTTCTTGGTATTCTACTTTATTCCGAAATAGCAGATGATGAAGCCGAAGAAAAACCTGTATTGTGGGAATTTAGATGTTATTTTTAACACTGTAATCCATACTGTTGTCGTGTTTAGCCAAACTGGCTCTTGAGGTAATAAATTTCACACTCACTGATATTCTTATTACTAAAAAAGAAAACAGATTTATAAATATACCCAAATATTATTTCTGATTTCAAATGAAAATCTCTATTATAAAAACCTTAAAATAACATGAATTAGAAAAATGTGTTAAAAATTTTTTTAAAAGGGGTCTCAGGGGTGTTAAATTTCTCTGGAGGTCTGAAAATATAAACAATTTTCAAACAGGTTTAATTCTTTTAAATTTAAATTAAATAATTCGAACCTTTTACATATTATTTATAAAGGAATGAGGCTTCAGAAAAGTGTAAAATGTTTAAAATATAATCATAATTTAAAAAAATATAAGCATATGAAAATAAGAAAATTTTCTATAAGAAATATTTATTAAGTTTTACGTCGCGCATGATTTTCTAAAACAGAAGCATTAATTACTAGCTATAAGTTGATTTGTCAAGTTAAATGTATTCTTATTACACTAGCTATTTTTATATAAATATTTTCATATGCTAATGATTTTTAAAATTATTATTATATTTTAAACATTTTACACTTTTCTGAAGCCCTATTCTTTTATAAATATTGTGTGAAAGATTCGAATCATTTAATTTAAATTTAAAAGAATTATATCTGTATGAAAATTATTTATATTTTCAGACCTCTAGAGAAATTTAACACCCCTGTGACCCCTTGCTTTATTACAAAGATGTAGGTGTTGAAATTGGAAACCTCGGGAAATTGGTTTACTACGAGTTTCGATTTTGAATCAAAGGGATGTGTAAATAACGCATGACATTGCAATAAATTTCAAATAATAATGATAACGAGATATTTTTCTAAATTTGTTAGATTTGTTAGGACTTTTTTCACATTGCCAGTTACTATAGCAAGTATTGAGTCCATTTCCAGAAAATTAAAATTAAAAAAGAATTATCTTTTATGAAGTATGCATTTGCTATATTAAGCAGCGAAAAAAAATTGAAAAAAAAAATTGTAATTTTTCTGAAGTAATTAATGCACTAGCAAAAACAAAATCCTGTATCAAATAAATATGCGTCAACAACATATGTTCGTATCAGTAATTTTTTAATTTTACAAAATAATTAGGGCCCCAAATATTTTTTTTTTTTGCATTTGGGCCCCTGCGTATGCGAAATCATATTAGATAATGTTATTAATAAAACTCTATCAAAAACAATTAAGTGACAATATCAAACTGTTTGGCACATATTTTTCTTCGAAAAACTAAGGGCATCATAAAAAAGGTTAAACAAAAGAGACGGTATTTAAGGTATTTAAAATATTTATGATTCAAAACCATGATTTAAGAACTATTCAGAAATTCGGATTCGCGGTTACTGACTTTAAGGATTTATGTGGCATTTTTTTTTTTTTTTGTAAATAAAAGTTTCTTTAAAATACCCAGAAAGTTAAGAGGTTAAAACAGCTTGTGCGTGGATGACGGGAAATGTTAAAAAAAATCTCTTTTTCTGTACGTTTTTTCCGATATTAGCAGATCTGTATATAAACCTAGCCCTTTACTTTAACAATAAAAACATTCAAACATTTTCGGCTTCCGCACGGAAATATACGTAAATTTACATACATAGAGGAGTTTCTGAACATTTAATTAGTGGAAATAAAACATACCTAAATGAGAGGGATGGATCTGCTGTGTGCAAAATCTTCTGATGTAATTTAATGAATAACTTTTCATTTAAATTTATAAAAATACAGTAAGACCCCGCTTAACGTGAGGTATACGTTCCATCAAAGTAGAGCGTAATAAGAAACAGCGTTAAACGAGGTTATATCTCATCATGTAAATAATGGGGTTAGGGGAAGATGGGTAGAAAATTGGTCAGGTATTTTACCATTAAATTTATTAATTATGTGTTTTATAACAATAAAACAAAAATGTATTTCTTACAAATATAGAAACATAATAAATGAATATCCATATAAAAATAAATAAAATTCTAAGTCAGTATGTTTACATTTCAGATCATGCAGTATCTTCTGTATTTCCACTTTTCTGTCTTTTTATCAAGAAAGCATCTAATGTAATTTGCGTTTTCCTTTTGCACTCTGTAAGAAGTTGTTAGTAAGTGGACATCCATAACGCCCCGTCTTGCATTTGAACTCCTGTCAAAATTTGCTCCTGCTTTTTCTTGCTGCTTTATTTTCGTGTTTTTTATTATCACCCATGACAAAAACTAAAAATCATAATAGTTGTCACTATAGCAATCGTTATATTATATAAGTTTATATTTACAATAAAGTTAACAAATGTTTGAAAACATAAAAAATACGTTTGTATAACACCGCTGGAAAGAAGAAACACAGATAAACGGTTTCGGATATCGGGAAGCCTACCGCTGTGTGTAATTTCGGGGAATCTCACAATTCAAATAAAAGAGTGTTAAACCGAAATAGCGCTAAGCGAAACCGCGTTAAGAGGGGTCTTACTGTATATTACCTTTCATTGATAATCCATTACAGTTAATAATCTTACCTTCTGATACAATGATAAATTGCTAGTTTCAAAACTAATTATAAGAACATAACTTTATTTCAGAATCGTCTGATGAAAAATTTCTCTCTTTGAAGAACAGAAAACAAATTTTTAACAAGTTTTATAATTAAAAGAAACACTTCAAACATTTCCTAAGTTAATATTTCTAGTCCTAACGTATATACTAATGGAAAAGATTATCATTGAATACTCAGAACTCTTCGGCAGATCTCATAATGTACTAATGAATCAAAAATCCAGAATAAATATAATAAATAAGAATAAGTATTAAAAGAAAATAAAAAGAGTTACCAATAGAATTTCAGTGAATGCATAATATACACATATGACAAAAATTCTAATACAGTCAAACTAATTTTAAACTAAATTTTAATAATAAATAAATAACAATTACAAACTATTAATTTTTATTTAGCATAAATACTTTATACTCAAACATTATGACTTAATCACTACTGATTTTTATTTCTTTAAATGTAAAATTACTTATTCCTACTTTATGGATATTTGAATTCCTTTTAACTTTGCAACTAGTGTTACAAGAGAAGGTGTATGGCTTTTTCTTTTTTACTTTTGCCATTAAGTGACCCAAATATTTTTATTTTGTTTTGTTTCTTAAATTATTTCAATTTCTTATTTCCGTTTTCCAATTTATTTCGCTTCAAATTCTTAATTTCCGTTTTGTCATCCAGAATTAATATTTTTTTCCGTTTTGCCATCGTCATAATTATTTCTTTTCTTCCGTATTGCTATCGAAGGTATACATTTCTATTTTCCGTTTTGGCAACACTGCTACAAATACTTTGCCCGCTTCTCTCTTAATAGAAATTGTAATTGCCAATGCAGCAATGAATTTATTTCTTCTTGTTTGTCTTTTCAGAAATAAATTAAATTTTTTTCTTTTTTTTTTTAATAAAACAGTTCTGTTTTTTTATGTTATTAAACTGCATCATTTGCAATTCAATTTTTAATACTAGAATTTTATAATTTGATTTTTTCCTTTCTCTTTTTTGCTCTTGCCTAAATTTGTTTTTTGAAATTGCTTAGTTAAATTTTATTGTTATCTTAGTTAACAATTTTTTCTGAAAGCAAAGCTGTTAAGTGTGTAAAAAATTTTTTTGTCTTATAATAATAAATTAACATATTATCTGAAGAGATCACACACATTTTTCGTATTTCACATTCTTCTACAATTAGAATTGTTTGGGTTTTTGTTGTTGTTGTTATTGTTCATTATTAATAATTGTTCTGCAATGAAATACAGTGATCCAGAATGTCCAAATTATTGTTTTTTTTATGCTCTCTACATTAATGTATTTTTGTCTCTTGGAGAAAAATCACATCATATTTTTTTTACAAGATAAATGTTTATTGAGGAAAAAAATTTCACTTTATTGTATTGAATTTATAAATCAATAATCTCAAGAGATGAGTTTTTATTTTTTACATTCTTTATTAGTTTTTGTTTTTTTTTCACTTTAATTATTGTACTTCTTAGATGAAAAACAGTGGAGCAAAACGGTTTTCAATAACGAAAAAAAGTAGAATTTCCGAAGTCTAAAAATGTACTTATAATTTATAGGAATGAATATTGTAGATGCGTAATCCGGACTGAAAGAAAGAGCATATTTTCGGATTTTGTTTTCGTATGGAAATCTAATTTTATAAAAGTATTATAAATGAGGCATATTATAGTTATTGTGTGAAAACTTTGCAATGTGTGTTAAACGGTTGGAATTATATTGTATGATATTTTATGTGCATTAAGGCTTCCTCAAATCATCATTTTTCAACTACAGTCGTTCCTAATTCCGAAAAAAAGTTTATTGAATGGGAAATTCGTTATATAGATGTTCATCTTTAAATTTTCTAAATAAACCACACAAAAAATTCAAATTCATAAACACTATACATTTACAGAAGTAATTAATTACAGCTTTTTGTAAATTAAAATATATTTATTTTATATATCTTACCTATCAAAAAAAAAAAAAAAAAAGAAAGAAAGAAAAGAAAAACTTCAAGGTTAGTTTCTTGATGTCTTTATCCACTTTCTGAAGAATTAATTTTTTTTCTTTGATGCTCAAGAACATTTTCGAGCTACAAGAAATGAAGTTACAAGTACGACTGATCAACACTACAAAATGAATTGAGACTAATTCAAGGATACAGGGACATGAGACAACTCCACTGAGGGTGAAAGGGATGTCGAAGATGTTTCCAGTTAATTGAACAATGGGTGCTTAGGGTAGCACTTCTTAGGGGAAACGCCCAGAAATCTATTGCTCTCGGCGATTTAGGCATCTAATTAAACCAGTTCAAGATTTATGACCACTATAAAGTGTGTTGAAAGAGAGAATAACTTGAAATGTCCAAAAATGCTTTAAAAATTGGAAGAAAAAACTGAATCACAAGAGAAAAATTCATTGTATAGAAAATGCACTTCGCTATGAGGAGGTTATTTTACGAAGAAAATTGTGAAATGTTCTTGATTCCAGGGAAAAGTTAACTATATAGAAAAATTCGCAGTATAGAGGTTCGTAATATGGAGGTTCGACTGTAATTTCTTAGTTTACATTTGTTGCATTCGAATTTTTTTTTTATGCACAATCTTAGCATTTTAGAAACCTTGTTAAATAAGAAGATGGAAAACAGAAGATGGGGTTCATACCGGAATAAGAGTTTTTTTAGAAAAGGATTTTGCGATTGCTTATTTTTGTTTTAATTGCTAAAATTATATTCAAATGCTTCAAGCTCTTTCTTTATCATAAAAAATTAATAATTCAACATTTTTTATTTTTTTCATTTTTTTCAGACGGCGGACTACAGTTTGAATAATGTCAAAATAACGACCCTACTGGCGATGGATGATTTACTTCTCGCTGGTTCAGAAACGGGTAAAATTATGGGCTTTCTTTTAACGTTACGAGCAACTACATTCGAAGTGCGCTTTCATGTAGGAAGCATTCGTCATGTAAGAGTTCTAATATTTTTACATTATTTCCTAAAATTCTAATAATAAGTCCTCCTTCGAGAATACACTTGTGGCCATGGTTGCTTAGTGGTCATGGTCATGAGCTCGAGTTCGGAGAAGGGTGCCAGCTCTAAGGTGTCATCCTCGTCACTTGACCATTGCTGAAAATTGGGAAGTCCGTTGCCAATAGCCCTCATGTTGCTTTTAGTGGGATATCAATATTAACTCATTCTGATTTTTATGAATTACTATATAAAATTATTTTATGAAAATATAGCACTATTTAACGAAATAGTTCAATATATAACTTTTTCGTCCGATTTTTATTCGCCTGCATATAAAATACTTCTGTAAAAAAAAGAAGTGTTTATGAAGATAGTACTTAACCAGAAATTGGTTACGATATTAAGGTATCAAAAACATTAAGGTATCCGACTACGTTCGGAACCGTGATTTTAAAAAGGCGCATAAATGGATAATTTTCATGATATTTAGTGTCACTTAGATTAGAATACATGTATAAAATTGTTTCACAAGGACATTTTGGCAGAAAAAATTATTTAAATACAATATTTCGGCAAAAAAATGAACTTAGAATAACTTTTTGTCCAAATGTTCTCCTTTTGTGAAAAATGCTTCTATTATAATAATATTTTGCCTGTATATAGCTCAAACCTCTGTACAGCGGCTCAACTATGATTTTTGAGAAATTCACATTATTTTCAGAGTTACAACCACATTTGAAATAATTATTGGCGTTTTTTTCTTAAAATTTCACCCCTCTGTTGTCGTAAAACATGGATAAACCCACTTCTAAGTCATATAGTATTTAAAAAATTCTCTAATTGAGACTCTGTACAGAGGTCTAAGCTATATATAAACAAAATATTATTATAATAGAAGCATTTTTCACAAAAGGAGAGCATTTTGAAAAAAGGTTATTCTAAGTTCATTTTTTACCGAAATATTGTATTTAAATATTTTTTTTTTTTTTTT
>BMAV01021343.1:48340-66980 GCA_019973955.1 Trichonephila inaurata madagascariensis | reverse complement strand
GATCTCTTGCCATCATGGTCAACAAGCACCTTAATTATAAATCTTACAATTTTTCTACATAAGAATTAAATTGTGTATATGTTACTTTTAAGTAATAAGTATTTTAAGTTTTTAAGCAATAGGATAAGTATTACGTTACTTTTCCTAGTTCAGAATATACTTTGCTTTGCTTCTTCTCAATAAATTTACATTTTTTTTAAAAAAAAATTACGTTTTATTTCCGACGTTTCTTTATGCTCACGCCTCCCATCAAGTATTTCACCCCCCCCCCCTTAAGGAGGGCACGCCCCACAGTTTGAGAAGCGCTGCATTATAGTGATTAGTGAGATGGTGTCTTTTTTTTTCTTTTTTGTACATGTCCTCTTTTATGTTTTTCCTATGTTTATTAAAGTCCTTTATATCTAATTGTATCTAAAATAGTATTGAGTAAATTGTAAAAATAATATTTTTAACATGACTGAATATGTGTAACACGTGGAATAATGCCTTCACCAAAATTCCAGATTTACTGGAAAAATTTCATTGTTTTTTTCAAAATAAGATTTTACAAATTGTGAGAGAGAATTAGTAATGTTGGTAAAACATATTTCTCTGTAATTTTTTTATGTAACTTAAACTCACATCTTATCTATTTTCTATGAAGTAATGAAAACTTTATTTTCTCGAGCGGATTTTCGATTCGTGAGAACAAAAAAAAAAAAGAAAATTTAATATGTCTGTGCTTTAATAATTTATGCAGTAATGATATTACATATAGAGCGCTTGATTTTGCTGAAATGTGACTGAATTTTTTTTTCTTTCAGAAACTTGAAGATGAAATCAGAGTACTTAAATCGGAATTTGAGAAAAAACGTTTGAATAACATAAATGTTATTAAGAAGGAAGAAGAAAAAAATGGTGATTAAAAATAAGAAATTTTGTGGTTTTCTCATTTTTTTCCCCCCTCCAGGAAGAACTAAGCACGCATCATAAAAGTTCAGCTTGTCGCAACCCGAATGTTGCAGATGTAGTTTGGCTCATCGAAGAAGCAGACATTGTTATAAAAATAATTATTTTTTATTTATGATTGATCAACTTAGGATTAATTTAAGTTTAATAAACGTGGAAGCAATATTAATTAGTTTCCTAATCTAAGCTTATAAGGTTATCGAATGTACACTTATCTCTTGATCCGCTTGTAGATCATCTTCCTAAACTGCTACAGCCCTCTTCAAATCTCTATTATTTTCACTTTTCCGAACGGTAGTTCTAGCTTGTGAATGATCACTTACAGGTGAACGACTCACTACTAACGATTAATGACTAGATACTCACGATTCCCGTTTAATTTCAACACACCCCTTGCCAGGGTTTAAGTAGCATTTATATTAGCACAAAATCAAGTCATCTCTAGGTAAGGCGGTTTTGAATTCAAAAATCACAGTTAAAGAATAATTTCCCCTAGAGGATTAGTTGAAGGACCATGAATAGAGACCGTCATAACCTAATTAATATACCACCATCATATTAATTATTAGATTAATCATATTAATCAGAAGCTAATTTTTATCCGTATTATTAAAAATATGGATTTAAATTTAGATTATAGTTTATATATAGGGTTGTGTTAGCTAAGTTGGAGTCTTTCAGAAGTTCTTTTGTATAGTATGACGTTAATATTCACTCACTTCCTCTTGGAAATACTTTTAAAACAAAATAAGTTCTTATAATGAGTAAAATCCTCTGCTCTGCATGAAAATTGGCTTCGACACTATTCCTGTAAATTAATATGACCCCCCTTTTCTCCCTTCACTCACCGTTTTCTAGAGAGGCTCCCCCATTCCAATTTTTACAACTGTTCAAAAATTTTATGTCCATGAATTAGATTTGGAAGTGAGGGGAGAATTATTTTAACCGTTAAATATCTACAAAGCTACAAAGGGAAGAAATTCTAAAAATTAAACATTTTATAAAACAACAAAGGGTAATTCGCATTTTTAAAATTAAATCAGTAAAAATAAAAAAATGATTGGTTTCTCCTTTTTTTCCCTACATATTCTTATTTCCAGTCCCTCCTCACCTTTCATCTCTCAAGCTCCTCAAATAATAAAAATAAGAAGCAATAACTTTGGCTAAAACCGGATGAAAAGATCTAGTT
This sequence comes from Trichonephila inaurata madagascariensis, assembly GCA_019973955.1. Lineage (NCBI taxonomy): Eukaryota > Metazoa > Arthropoda > Arachnida > Araneae > Nephilidae > Trichonephila > Trichonephila inaurata. The sequence continues at coordinate 64,843 of BMAV01021343.1, read as the reverse complement.
CTGAAGCCTTTACAATAAAGTTTGAAATATTTACGGTAATACGTTACCGCTCTGAATAACTCTTACACTTCATGTTTTGCTTAGCAAATCCGCTTTGGCACGTTTTAAACTTCATTGTTTTTATCACTGTAGCTATGTATTGTTATCTTCGCTCTCCGAAAACAATTTGGCGGTGTTCTAGAAGGTTATTTGTTGTTTCCAATTTGTTTAAATTCTGTTAAATGATCCCATTTTGATTTTATTATGCCACTCAAGCGTAAAAATCATCCCAATAGCTTCTGCAATGATTGCGGTGAACCGACTAAACGAAAATCTCTCTTCGCTTTTTAAAATTGCTTTTCATTTTTACTTTGATTTCCAGATTGGTGATCAGAACAAGGACTGGACTCAAAAGTTTTACTACACTGTCTGTTAAAATAGCTTACCAAATGGTTCAAAGGTAATAGTAATTCAATGCCTTTTGCCATGCTTATGGTGTTTGAATTCTCGCTGTCATTGTATAGATTGGATTGTTGCTTTTGTGTGCCCTGTGGTTATAACTCAAGGTACACTATTCAGAGGCAAGTGGAACTCGTTCTGCTTATCGGATTTTGATGAAACTTGGAGTATATGATATGTGGACTATGGAAAAAAGGTTTCTGCAATAAAAAATAGTTCAAATTTTGATCACTAATAGGAAATGTGGTGCCCAAAATAAAAAAAAAATGTGTTGGAATCGTTACAATTTATTCAGGTACAGAATATGCTCAATACGTGCTCCATTGACATCAATAACGTGTTGAAAGCTCATTACAGCGTTTGCAATGGTAACGCGAAGCAACTCACGAGGAATTTCAGCCACATGGCGTATAATGCTGCTTTCATATCAGGTATACTCCTAATTCCTCTATAAGCACGGTCTCTTAGAAATCTCAGAGCTGGAAACAACAGGGATTTAAGTTGGGTGAACGAGAAGGTCATGCATCCAAAAAATGTCTGGATATTACACGATTATCACCAAAGTTAGCACTAAACAGTGCTTTAACTTGGCTCCCAATGGGAGGAGTTGCTCCATCTTTCATAAAGATAGTGGTTCGCAAACATTGTCGTTCATTTAAAGCAGAAATGATCTGCTGTTGAAGGAGTTCACTGTACCGTGCACTTGCGACAGAGCATCTCTTAGAGTCTTGTGGAGTGAGGGTTTCAAAGAAAAAAGGTCCGAAGATAAACTCAGCAGTAAATTCACACTAAGTGGTCACGTAATCAGAATGCAGTGGTTGTTGATGCATGACATTAATTGGGAAAGTATCCATACGTGGCAGTTTTGACTATTCACAGCTCAATCTAAATAAAAGTGTGTCACATCCGACCACAGAATTTTCGAAGGTCACGTGTCATCAACTTCCATTCTCGCCAAAAAATGGCACGTAAATCCGAGGCGTGTTCTGTGATCTTGAAGTTTCCGCTTTTGCATCACATAGATCTTATTCGGATACCATTTTAAAATGAATAGTAGAATGTTTCGTACTGTCTACCACGAAATCTCCAACTCGCGGGACACTTATCGACCACTTGCTTAAGAATAGATGGAACTGGAGGCACTTTCAACCACAGTAGTAACGACTTCTTCGGCAGTTTTTGTCCCAACCGGTTTCCATCCTCTTACGGGCAGCACACATCCAAATCTCCAGTCTCTTCAAATTTCATAGACATTTTCCTGAAACCAATTCTCGATATTCGACCTTTTTGCAGATTCTTTAAACGACGATATTCACACAAAGCAGCTAAATGGTTGCTGCCATTCTGATAAAGCAGTTTTACCAGTAAAGCTCGATCTTTTTTATTTATTTATTTTTGTAAGAGCATGATTAAGAATGACAAGCACAAGCTGAATGATTCTCTGGCTATGACTGCAAGTTTATATAGAGTCTCTACCGATTTGCATAAGAAATATTCGATAAAAGCCACCTGGTGGTCAAAATTTGTACTAATTTTTTTTATTATTGCAGAAATCCTTTCCTCATGGTTCATATAGCATATATTCCAGGTTTCATTAAATTCCGATAAGAAGAACAGGTCCTACAGGCCTCTGAATAGTGTAACTTTAATTATAACCACCTGGTATGACTTTCATCATCACGTTTTCTAGACAAAGTAAGCACTCACTTCAGTGTATTCCAATACCCCTTCAGCAGTATGACCAGTTCCTCCCAACGAATCTTTATCACTTCCAGTGGTCCCCAAAATCTACACTCTGCAACCAGAAATGGCTTAGGAGGACTTTGAGCCAACGCATGGATCATCAACATCCATCGAGGATGAAGGATATCCAGCTGATTAATTTCTTCAAGAACATTGCCTCGTTACTCGGCTAAATATAAATGATCTCATTCGGGATTTAGAGTTACCTCAGAGTAAATCTCTTCTTGGATCTCGATTTTAGCAGTGGAACCTGTTTGAAAAAGGCGTAAAAATCTTTTTTTATAGAACCAGGCAGTCAAGCCTGAAAACATTTTTTTTGGAAGATGATATGGCTGAGTCTCCTATCTTAATTTAAATGAATTAATGATAGAACTGAAAATGTCATTTGACTTACACGAATGGTGATTGCTTACAGACTTATCAAAGAGAAACATTAAAGTTGTCCTGTTGGCCAATGGAAATTATTTGCCATCGCACTATGAACACGAGATGGAGCAAAACAGGAAGAATGGGAGTTATTCAGAGCAGCATTCTTGTACATTTAATTACCTAAAGTGTTTTGTTCGGGATTCGGGACTTCTTCCTCTCGCTCGCTTTTAAACAAAATTATTGTTATATAATTTTATGATTTAGGGAGTTAAGCTGAAGAAAACAGAGTGGTGAGGCTGATAATACTGTTCTCAACTCCAATTCAAATTCATGGACATAAAATTAGCAAACAACGATAAAAATGGGGGGGGGGGGCATCTCGAGAATGCTGGGAGTGATGGGATTCAGGGATACGGAATCAGAATGTCCTCTAATATAAAAATTTGCAGTAATGGTATCAGAGCTCGAAAAAAAAAATTATTTTGCAGAGCAGTGATACTGGGAAAAAAGATGAGAAAAACCCATATGAATATTACGGTGACAAATGCAAATGCCATAAAACTTGGTGCTGCTAGAAATAAATGAAAAATTAAAATAATAGCTTAAGGTTTCCGACTACGTTCGGAACCCTGATTTGCAAAAGCGTATAAATGGATAAAATTTATGATATTTAGTGTCACTTAGATTAGAATACTTGTATAAAATTGTTTTAAGAATATTATTACAATAAAAATTATTTAAATACAATATTTTGACAAAAAATGAACATAGAATGACCCATTTTCAAAACATTTTCTTTTTATGAAAAATGCTTCTATAATAATAATATTTTGCCTATATATAGCTCACTTCCCTGTACAGAGCCTGAACTAGGATTTTTGAAATATATAACTTAGAAGTAGATTTATCCATATTTTATAAAACAGAGGGGAGAAATTTTAAGAAAAAACGCCGATAATTATTTCAATTGGTAGTTACTCCGAAAAATAATGTGAATTTTTCAAAAATCCTAGTTCAGACTCTCTGGAGAAGTTTTTTATTTTGTATAAACACACAGACACACACAAAATATTATTATTATAGAAGAATTTTCTATAAAAGGAGACCGTTTTGAAAATAGATTATTCAAAGTCCATTTTTTGCCAAAATATTGCATTTAAATCATTTTTTTTTTGTCATAATGTCCTTAAAACAATTTTATACATATATTCTAATCTTAGTGACACTAAATATCATGAAAATTATCTATTTATGCACTTTTTAAAAATCACTGTTCCGAACGTAGTCGGATACCTTAAAAGGATAAATTATATTTTTTTAGCCACGGAACTACCTTCAGTGGACAAGATTCGTATGGCGTTAAAGTCGCTTAATAAATGAAATAAAACTAGAAGTAAATGATGGTCCCAATCTGGTAGAAATTCTGGAATCCATTTTTGGTGAGGGTATTATCTTAACCAAAATTCTTTTAACAGTTTCTTGATTTTTATATCTAGAAAAATACTTTGAAAAAAAGTTGGCCGATGAAGAGGTTTGTCTGCAGCAAGCGAAGGAGGAACGTGAGCGCTCACTACAAGAATTTGAACGGTCACTTGCTCAGCTCAAAATTGAGACAGAAGACGTCGTCAAGGAATTCAATACGAAATACTGTCGACATCAAGACAAATTTCAGGAACTGGAAGATATTTTGAACCACGTATGTATTTTTTCTCATCAAAGCATGAATTCTTCAAGATTGTTTCGAGACGAATTCTTCAATTTTTGATTATTTTAGAAAAAAGTTGAAATGAATTCGGAATGAATTTTTTTAGAATTATTTTCTATCATTACTATTTAAGGTCCTATTCACTCAATAGTGAAAGCTTCCAATCCTGAGAGAATGGAAGTAGTGTATCAAAATAAATAGCTTCTTTGCAAAAATTAAATCAAATGCTTTATTTTTTTAATTTCAAAACGAACACTTCTTTCCTTTTTGAGTTTTCTATTTTTAATTTTGTTCAAAATTCTGATAACTGCGTTTTAACAGTTGTCATGAAGGTAGGAAATCATTCCACATTGTAATTAAAATCATTTTTCTTTTACATGGGAATTATACTCGATAGTGTTAATGTCCAATTTGTGGTCAGTCTCCCTGAGTAGCACTCCTTTTTATAACACACTTTACTCTTGAAGAAAGATCATTTGAATTTTTTCCCCGACACTGCCCTTCTATATTATACTGATATTTAAAAACTATCAGCTATACACTAATTTTACTCTTCTTTAATACACTTTTTCTGACATCAAAGGCTTCATTTTCGCTACTACATTCTTTTTTTGTCTAATATCTGATTTATAAGAGATTTAAAATATTGATCAAATACCTTCAAGTACAGGAAATAAGAACTTTTCCTAGCTTTGAATTATTCATTATTGATGTAAAGATATAAATTTTTGAAACATTAAGAACAGCTCAGAATATTTCGGTAAATGAGCCACTGTCGAAAATATGGAGTTTGGTTCGTCCATTTAACATAACGCTTTCCCACACAGGAACTCCGAAATCACCCACACGCTCTCTTTCCTTAATGTTAGTGGGATGAAACCGTGTCCCTACCCACCACCGTATCAACCTGTGCTGAGAATTCGTTGCTCAAAATGAAACGACCCTCATCAGTAAACACAGAACGAGACTCCATTCAGGAACTGTCCATTTTTTTGTGTTTTTGACAGTTCTATAAACGTGACCGCCGATGGGATGATATTAATGACATGCTGTGTTCAGGACAATAGGTGTATAAGCTACCCTTATGCAAATGTCTGGCCGCAGTAAACACTTACACCTGTCATCCGGTTTTTGTACGCATTTGCCAAGAAGTGTTACCACATGTTTGTGTTTCACTTGTAGAACAATATACTGGTCATTCTTTTAATCGATCGACTACCACCAGCATTTCTTAAAGCTCCATCTGTCTCATCTGGAAGGCTGTCCAATTTCTTGAACCTAATTTTTTGTCGCTTCCAATCTCTTAGGCAACACTCATCAAGGTACACACCTGTTGTCTTGCCGACTTTTCTACCTCATATTAAGAAGTCCTGATGGCCCCTTGCAGCCATTATGAACTTACGATTTTACTTTCACTTGCAGGAAACGTCCGAAAACGTGCCGTTTCTCCTTTTTAAGTTACCTTGGTAAGGAGCACGTTCATTCCACGCGTTTACATGCCTTGTAGTTCGTGTGATGTCATAACGCTGATATTTGCATCTCTATGACTTTTCTACTGAGCTGCCTTTTCACTGTATTGATCTCAAAAAGCCTCTTTTAACAATTTAATAGATATATGTTGAAAAATGAACCCCAGTGGCTGAGTGGTAGTGTATTACACTTCCAGGCCACAAGTCCCTGGTTCAAATCCCGAGTTGGGTACGGTTGACTCAGCTTTTGATTCCTTCAGTGAATCGATAAATGAGTACCAATCTTGCTTGGGAACTGGGCATTGGGGGTTTCGCGTCAGACTGACCACTTGATCGAAGCATCTGCAAATGCACCCTAGAGCCTAAGGTCACGTAAACTAAGATAGGCACAATATGCTTTAGCCCCCCTGGGCTGTTGTGCCACTGAATTCAGTTCAGTTATGTTGAAAAATACGTTCGTTGCTTGACATTTGTGTGCTCGTTAGCTTATGTATAAAAGCTACAGTTAGTACAATTCGAAAATTGAGAGACATTTCTTCCGATTCATAGGAACGAGCCGTGCTTGAAATGACCAAGAATGAGAGAGAAGATTACATTCGACAAGCAACCGATGCCCGTCTCAGATCCGGTTTCGACGCTGTTTGTGATTTGCGAAATGAAATGGAGAAGAAGAACTACATGCCCGAATTGGATCGGATAAATGCAGAAGTGAGTTCCCCCTCCCTCTATTTTTTTCAAACTCTCTTTTTTAATTTAATTATAAGAAAATAATTTTTCTTAAATAAATTGTACACATTACTTAAGGGATATTTCGAAAAACAAGTTGTGGCCGCGGTAGCCGAGTGGTCAAGGTATCGGATTGTGGCTGGTCTTGTCACGAGTTCAAACCCAGTACCACTAAAGACTTGCCGTGTAGGGGAACGATGCACGTTAAATCTGTCGAGAGCTCAAACGTCCTCCCGATGGTGTGGTAGTTAGGAGGGGGGTGTGAGCTCAGATGTCATCCACGTCACTTGACCATGGTTCAAAACTACGTGGTCAGTCGCCCAAAGTCCTCGTGTAGCTAAACAGTGCTAATCACACACTCGAAAAACAAGTTAACTTTATTTGTTACTATGATGAGAATATATATATTTTTAAAATATATATATATAAATTTTAATTTGGAACGTATTAATTATTGAACAGATTCATTGCGACTAATAATCTTATATGATAATGTTCCTTCTTTCAAACGACAATCTTTAAAAAGGAAATAGTTTAGGAAATGAAGCACAATGGAATTTACATGAAAATTTCGTAAAGGTTTGGATTTTCAGTATGCCAGACAGCCACGCATAGCCACGAAGCTATACACTGCTTTGTGGCTATGCTTTATTGAGTTCTAAGTGAAATTCTAAGGATTATCAAGAACAGATTTTCTGAATTCATTATTATTAAATTCGTTACATGCCAATAAAAGCGTTCGAAAATGCTTAGGTCAGTGCTTGAATTAAAAAACAATAGACCATTGTTTTCAGTTTCTGTGATCTAGTAATCAATTCAGAGTATGAAAAATAAAAAGGTCTATTCCAAACAAAATTATAAATTATAAAGACTTACAAAAATAACGAAAAATTAATATTAAGGGAAAATTAAAATGATATCAATAACATTAAGAATATTTGTATACAATAATAACAATAAACTAATAATGCATATATTTTACGTATCATTTTTAACGACTTTAATATCGCCATCTGTGATTTGATAAGAGAGTTTCTAAAATGGAAAGAGCTTTCAGATAGCTTTGAATAAATGTATAATATCAATTAACATTTGTTCCCTAATTATCAAGAAAGAATAAATTATATTCGATGCAATTTAGAAATCCTTCATAAAAGTAAAGTATTTACAAAAATAATTGAGTATATTTTTTTCTAAACTGTAGTTAATGGGGTCTATAAAACTTTAAATTTTTCTGATTCATGTGAAACTGTAAAATTTTTCTGTATGTATGTTACCATTTAAATGTGGTACTTATGTATAGATTGTGTGTTTTGAAATAATGGTTGAAATTAATAAAATTTCAAGTAGTTTAATCTACATATTTTAATCATACTACGTTTTATAATTTTTCTTTCAAAAATTCTTTTATTGCTGTGTATTTTATAACTTTGAAAACCTTCAATCGTCTGTGAACATCCAGCGGGAAAAATTGCTAATCGTACAGAAGAAGAAATACCTATTTAATTCAATTTAATGATATTTTAAAAAAAAAATTACGTACAGAAAAACTAGCATGAGAATAATTACACACGATTTTCAACTGTCTTCTGATGTTCTAGCAACATTAAGCCAAAAATACAAAATGAATATAAATACACTAACAAAAATGTACAGATCACATTGAAAAAAAATTTTTTTTTTCAAAAGTCTGCATTTATTCAGCGCCGCTTTTCCACTTAGGCACGCTAGGCACGTGCCTAGGGCGCAGAAGATTTGGGGGCTTAAAAATTAGAGGGGGAAAAAGAAAAGAAATTAAAATTAAAGATAATGTACCACCGCCCAGCGAATCATTAGATAAGAGTAAATAAAGACTGAAGTAAGATTTACTATGGAAAATGAAAAACTTAACAGTTTGATGTTGCTATGCACTCAAAATGATATTACAATGAAAATTGATGATTAATGATTAATGATTTTGCAATGATCCAATCTCTAAGTCTGTTGTACAAGTACAATGACAGTGAATCAACAAAGAATAAGGATGGCTAAAAATCAAAGATAGTAAAGCGATAAGCGATGAATAAAATCATAATTAACAAGTTGAAAGCAGTTCATACGATAATGCATACTATAATGTCATTGCAAACAATTTCATTAATTTACTATACTAATTTACAAAAGGTTGGGTGGGTGGTCCGTGATGCCGTAAGGAAAGAATTCAACTAGAGTTGCCAAACTATGCCACTATTCTTTTCTTACGGCTGCCGGTTGCCAGTCCGGGACACGGTGGTTATATAAGTGGTAGATAATGGAATGACTCCCCAAAAATAAAAAATAAAGAAAGGGAAAAGCGTGAGGGAATTAAGGGAGAATCCTTCCCTAACTAAAACTGTCAAGGCAAGAACTGAAGGAGAGGGTGCTCAGCACATCGGGGGGGGGGGGAAACATTTTGAAGTGCCTAGAGAGCAGGAGAGGTTAAAAATGGCCCTGAATTTATAAAGTCCCCGAACCCCCTGCCTTCTAAGCTTCTGTCCTTCTAAGCAATTAAATTAAAATCTTTGTATTTTTGTGAAATGAAAATGGCTAAATTTCTACTTGTGTTCTGCACAGTTCAATTACGAAAAGGAACGCAATCGGTCCATCGAAGAGGAATTCAGAAAGAAACATGATACATTTCGACAATTGGATGACATAGCAAAGGAGCTCAAGATCCGGTTGGATCAAAAGTTGGGTGATATTTTTAGAATAGAAACTGTTTTGGATACAAAGGTAAGAAGATTTTATTTTAAAAGTTATATTTTTATGTATAGTATTCAAGAAAGGTTATTAAGGTATGTGACTACCTTCAAAGCACTTTTTTTTAAATATATAAATTTTCAACTAAATAAACACTTTTATATTTGAAAGGGGGCATTATACTAGGAATTCAAGTACAATTTCCACATAATTAAAAATAATTTTGGATATATTGGCAATTTTGAGTGAAAATTTAGTGAAAAATTGCAGTTACGGTAAACCTTGTATTGAAAAGTTTAATTAATATATTCGAATAATATTTATACAGTACATAAATAACATCATTATCTGTGCTTAGAGCTATAAGATTTGTAATGCTTTTGAAAGGGTTTGAAATATGCCAATTTTTATGCAAGAACTTATTTACTAATCTTATTTTCTTACAAAAAGTGCAATAAAATGTATAAATATATACACATAGATCATGTTATAGTCTATAATAAAGATAAAACTAAATAAAACATTTTCTGAAAATTTTAATTCAATATCTTAAAAAGAAATCCTATAGTGAACTTTACCATGAAGCAACAAGTTGAAAAACGTAGTTTCTCAGAAAAAGCATTTAACCCTTTATCGACCGATGGTACTTATTAGTACCACTCACTTTAAAATTACATAAAATAACCATTTTTAAGAATATTCTGACGATATTCAGCAGGAATATTCTTTGAAATCCACTCTTCCAAGGTATATGGCAGGACGGGTTCTAGAGTATTTTAGCGGGGAAGGCGAATAGTTTCATAGCAGTAATTGCGTTTTCAGCAGACGGCATTTTCAGTGGATTGCGAAGATTATCATTTTTGTCCCGGAAAAATAGTTAATGTCAAAATTTAAGTGTCTTATTTTTTGTGTGTGTTAATGAAGACCTTATAAAACGATTTGACTATTTATTTTAAGGGAACAGTGCATATAATTAATTTTACAGTGGAATATGTTTAATTAATTAATTAGCTCTAACGGATTAAATTTCCCAAAGTTGAGTATTTTGTTTATGTATATCACTTAATTTACAATGTAGGGATCCCAAAAAAATATTGCATGAAAAAAACTGCAGTAAATCCTAATGCGGTCGATAAAGGGTTAAAGCAGTGCTTCTCAAACTTTCAATACTGGCAACCCACTTTTCAATCATAATTTTTATCGCGCCCCCCTTATACCGTAATAATGTATTGAATAAAATAATAATGCACTTTGACGCTAAAGCTACAATACGATCTTAATTATAAACCGTACAAATTAATAAAATAAGTATATTAAATTTTATCTATGTTACTTTTAAGTAATATATATTTTATTATTCTTTCTCGAATATTTAAATTGGAAAAGATTGCAAAATGCGGTGGCAGCTTTGAAGATAAAATATAGATGTCAGCCAAATATAGAAAAAGTACTCAGAGTGTCAATTTCTAATCGCAAGCCTTCTTTTGAAAAACTTTCCTCTGCAAGACAAACCCATGGAAGTCGCTAATACTTATTAAACTTGGTCTTAATTTAGTATTAATAAATTAGTTATAAAATACCTTGTGCATCAATGATACATTAAAAGTGTACAGTCTAAAGTATCCACTCTTCTCACACGAGTTCACATTTTTTAATAAAACTAAAACATTCTTATATAATAGCTGAATTATCAGGAGAGTAAACCCAAATGCGCAACAATGTTTACGAAAATGTAAAATGATATTTTAAAATGAAAGCTCATATTAAAATTAGTTTTAAGCGAACTGTAATTTAAGCCTCACAGAATTAGCATTTAGAATTAATGTTAAATAATCAAAAATAATATAAAATTCCGATAAAGAATAATTGTATTTTTTTTTAATATTTAAAGGGAGAAGACTGCAACATGTTTTATCTCGGGAGCAGGCACACACTCGATACTAACGTTAATGGTCACGTGGGGTGATTGAGTCACCCCAATCCTTTTTTTTATATATAATTATTTTTATTGTACACGATACAAATCGTGATTCCAGTGAATAATAATTTAACTAAGAGAAAGTATACTTACCTACTTTTAAGGACTCTTTTCAATTATTCTTTTGTAACAAATAAACAGTTTTGCCAGAATTAACGATTTCGTGATCTGTGTGCCCCGCGTGACCCCCCTTCCGGGTTAAAAGTGTATTCAATATAATAATATGGATGTTACTGCTAAAAAAATTGTGTAAAACGTTTTTCATTATGCTTTATATGTTTGAGAATACTCAAAAAAATAAATGTTGGCCAAGTAATCCCTCAAAGTGCTCTCTGTGGTTTTCCTAATATCATAAAACTCTTTTATATTGAAAAAACCCCCACAGAAATACATTATTTACAACTTCCCTGAATAAGAAACAGAGGGGTCATAACTAACTGTACCAATAACTTAGAAGGTCAAACAGATGATCAGCAAATATATTCTGCTGCCTACAGCGAAAATGTAGAGTATTTCAAAAATAATAACAGTGATGAATTTTTTTATCTTCCTAAATTTTTTCGATTCTGAATTTTGTTTTTTTCTCTGAAAGAGTAGTATTTTAGGTTTAAAAAGAAAACGTAATAAAAAATCTTTCATCATGGGATTACAGCAAATCAAATAAAAGTTTTTTTTTATTTGGTTGTAGGATCAAAGATAGCTAATAAAGTATTGAAGAAGTTTTTATTTTTGATGACGTAATATCGCCAGATGACACATATAAATTGTATCAGAGTAAAAGTGCCTTTTTTATTATGTCTGAAAGTATTTTGTTTTAATTCATTCCTGTAAAATAATTATTTTTGAAATCATTTATTTTCAATATGCTCGCGTCCCCCTCGTAGGGATATCGCGCCCCCTTAGGGGCCGCGCACCACAGTTTGAGAAACGCTGATTTAAAAATTTTAATACAATTTGAAAACTTTTTTTACTAATTGTACATTTTTTTAAACTCACGATATTTATATCTCAAGCTCTCTTTAGCATAATAATTAACTAATTCTGGCTTTCTTTTTTACCCTTTTGCTGTTTTCTGAAGAATTTTGTAGACTATAACAATTGTCGTTTTTAGTGAAATTTTGATGAAAAAATTCAGTCTCGATCTTTTTCACAAAATTCTAATAAATGTATTCAAATAATATTTATATAGTACATAAATAACATCTTTACATATGTTAGAAATGAAAATACTTGCAATACTTTTGAAAGTTTATTTAAATATGCCAAATTTTATACAAAAACTCGATTTTTGAAAAAGTTAACACTGCTGCTTTTTATGATAAAAAATCATTAAGTACATAAATATATATATACAGATATTAGATTTTAATTCATAAAACAGATACAACTAAATAAAACATGTTCTGAAAATTTCAATGCAATAGCTTAAAAATATTTTGTGTAGGGTTTTGCTTAGGGCTTAGGGGTAGGGTTTGTGTAGTTTCTGGTTTTGTGAACTCCATTTCCGATTTACTAATTACGCTATAACTTCGCTTCTAAATATCGTAGAAAACAAAAATAGAGAGTTTTTGGAATCTTAAATGTATGGGTTATAAAATACAAACATAAAAGAACTTTCGAAAATTTTCACCAAAACGGCAAGTTTGGGTAGTCACATATCTTAATGAAATTCTCAATAAACTGTTGAAACAAATAGGATGAATTCCAATATTTACCTTTTAGACACTAAATATATTATAGTACAAAAACGATACTATTCTTAATTAATCATATAAATTAATTTCAACGCTAGCATATTTTTAGTGACCTGCAACTTCAAAAATTCAGCCTGCTTTTGAAAATCGAGTGATTTTATTAAGAAAGTCATACAGTAAATTATAAGCTAATTTTTGTGCCACCTTTTTATATACTTATTCATGTTTGTTATTGCAGTAAACTAAATGCTTTCATTTAACATATTGGTCAATGAATGGGAGATCAATGTGTGATAATATTTCCAGAAACTGTTTTACTGAAAAATTAACTATATTAATAGCAAAAAGTGATATCGGACGTATAGTGCTAAGACAAAAAATTTCACTTGTACGAAATTTGCTACTTTAAAACTATAGGCAATGTTTGTAAGCACCTCAAGATAAATTTTTTAAACTTAATTTATATTTTGTTCAGCTTTGGGGGTGTTTGGTAGACTTTGCTTCTTAGCACTCGAATGAAATGCAGTAGAACTATGAATCTTGCCTAATCTGAGAAATCTAATTTTTTATAGGATTCTAAACTTGCTCAGAGGGTATAAATTGATAAGCATATTATGAAAACAGCAGTAAAATCAGTTAATTTTTTAATATTCTTACAACTTTAAAATAGTTTTATCCAGAAATAGATCGATCTAAATGACACAGTATTCTTATGATATTCAAAATGAGCATTTTATCTTCTTTTAAAAATGGAAAATAAAAATATCAATTGGTTGATTTTTTTACAAATTTTTTAAGTACAAAATCGAAGAGCAAGCTTTAGAATTTTCGTACCTTTTCTTCCGCTGTTCATAAACTCAGGCAGGCGCATTTTAATTCATATGACGTTGTAGTCTGTTTTTGGAGATCCTTGTTTTTTTTTGTTCATTTATTCTTTGTAGCAATATTAAGATTATTTTTAAAGGAAACATAGTAAAAAAGTTTCTTTGTCTTACACTGAAAAATATTTAATGGATTATTGAAACTGGGCCTTCGTTTAAAAAATATTTTAAATTGTTTGTATATTTAAATATTTTGTTTTGTACTAGATTGAGTGTGGGAAACTCTTTGAAAAGTGTAAGGCTACAATATAATCCCTGATTTTTAATACAAAGACTGACAAGTGCGTGTAATGTGTACTATGTGCAGTTTAATATGTGTAAACAGATGTCAGACTTTACATTAACAGTCAAATGGATTTTATAATGACACACGCAGGCACACACACACATATATATATAACTAATACCTTTGAGTGCATCCGACTCAGCCCTTATTCATTAAAATTTAAAAAATCTGACTCTTTTCAGAAATAAAATACGACAGGAAATAAATCAATCGAAAATGTAAAAGCTAAATTATTGCTTCACTCTACCCTCCTTTAAATATTTTATCACCTGTTGGAAAAATTCATATTTTACAGATAGCAAACGTTACGAACAAAAACAAGATAGCAGATTAAATATTTGTGATTTAATCTTAATCTTTACAATGTGAACTTTCCAAAACAATGCGAGCAGTACTATAATATAATACCATATTGATAGTTCAATTCCTTCATAAAAATGACGTATTCTGATTCCGTTCACTTAAAGTGGTTAATAGTTTTTTTCTTATTGACTACTAGACCGACTTTTGCAACAAGTTACAGTTAGAAGCATTAGAATTAACTGTCGAAGGCGATCACAAAATAAAAGAATGCCAGTCGGAACTGGAGAACAAAGAAAACGAACTCGCTGAAGTGAGCCAAAATCTCCAGAAGGTAAATTTTCTTGATACTAAAAATTATTTTTAAGGTTCTTTATTTCAGTGGTTCTTAATTTAAGGATAATTTTAGATTCTTTTTGACATATTTCTATTTTAAAAGTACTCTACATAGCCAAAAGTCATAACACAATTTGGGTTCTAGGACTTTCTTCGAACTTCTGAAGAAATATTTGATGAAAAATCTTATAAATTTGTGCTTGTAAGGAACTCAAATGTACACGCTTTTTTCATTGAAGTTTCAATAACTTATGTATTTATAGTTAAGAAATGAAAGTGTTAAGAAGAGAAAAAACTTTTTTAATCATCTTGTGGAATTAAGGCTGAAAATTTATCATTCTCAGGAAATATTTAATAAGCTATATTAAACGTCAGTATGCACTTTAATCAAAACAAGCTATGCGCATTATAATTAAAACCATTTTTGTATGTTTTTTTATATATAAAGATCAGAGTTTGCATTTGAATTTTATGAAACTTACCGAAACATTGTAAACGTACAATAAAAACGTTATAATGAAAAATTTGAAGAGGAAAAATTTTATATTAAAAGAAATATCACACAGGGTCAAAAATAATTTTAAAAAAAAACAACTTATACGCATGCGCAAAAAGTATCAATATTTTTTTTTTCACATAATTTCAAAGCTGGTAATGAAAAGAAATTTTTTTATGAGAAAAACCAAATGAATTTTTCAGAAAATTCAAAAAGCTGTCGACGGTATAATTATATTCCTGTTATTTTCTGAAAGGAGCTATAATGTATGCGTGGGACGGTGTCTAAGAGTGATGGTGAATTTTGGAACGAAAGAAAAACATTGTAACCAAATTAAACAAAATATTAATTTATTAAGATAAGGAAAATTAAGGATCACGCTATTTACACAATTTAATTACATACAAAAGAAAATAAAAGACAGTTTGAATAGAGAACAGGGTTGACCTTTAAGATGACGATACCAAACATGGTTAAGCCTAAAGAGGAGTCTGCTTTGTTTACAAAACGAAGACTCTTAAAGGGCGTCGAACCTTACGCGTTCATGGTCGGTGTAGGAGTTATCGCTCGCTCAGGAGCCATATGAGGTCTGATGTCATCCCGCACGAATTCTTTCTTTCCATCAAAATTTGATTTGGTTTAATTCGAGCCACCATCTCTTACATTTGGAAATGTATTGAAAATTTTAAAAGTTTTCGTTTCAGACTGACCACCTGAACGGAACATCTGCTGATACACCTCAGCACCCAATGGCCACGTATACTGGGATGGGCACAGTAGGCCCTGGCCCTCATGGGCTGTTGCGCCTCTGAGTTTGAGTTTGAGTTTAAAATTTTTAATTAATTATTTGAAACTAATTTAATACTATTTAGTACATTAATGTGCTAAATGTTTTACTCTTATAAACTTATTTGATTTTTTCAGTCAATATTCACAATTTTTCAGTCAATAGAGCCCAATATTTGTATAAATCAGAAATGGGTGATTGTTTTGGCTCAAGGGCCCTATTGTGGAAGCGGAGGATACTGGAGGGCCACACAAATTTAAAATAATTGCATTCATTAGTTAACTTTGTAACTCAGAAATGTATAAATTGTACAATTTTTTTTATTGAAATAATGAGTGAAACAGCTTATTGAAATTCCAATCACAGCCTACACATTAATGTGTCATCTATATAAGGTGTCCTGGTTTAAAGTATCCAGAAGAGTATAATGGCTTATTGTTACAGAACTACCCATCAGAATGTAGCAAACTGTTCATTCATGATTTGGAAAACTATCCGAGAATTTTTGGGCCTAGTCCAGGGTTACTCAACCTTTTTTTTACGCTGGATCACATACATGTGACAGCTATAAATGGGA
>BMAV01021343.1:19860-48240 GCA_019973955.1 Trichonephila inaurata madagascariensis | reverse complement strand
GGGGGGGGTGCTGTAAGATCAAAGACATTTAAAATGCGGAAAATTGATCAAAATATTAAGATTCCTGATTTTTTTTTATTTTATTTGAAAACTATAGTATGCTTTATCAAACTCAACTCACAAAAAATAGGCTTAATGCATTTTTTACCCAGTTTTACCTAGGGGATTTCGATTTCCTTTCATCAATGATCCCTCCCCCTCCCAATAAAATATTTTGTTGCTGTTGTTAAGACTTTTTTAAGAAAGCCAATTTATATTGTCTTGAAAGAGATTTTAAAGAAAAAGAACCATTGGAAAATCTGTGCTTAGTGGTACAGTAACGAACAAAATTATATTTTTTAAATTCAACATTTTTACCACAAATATAACAAGTTGCTGATGCATGTTTGTTTCTCTCTACGAAACAGTCATGATCCCAAATGTCTTGAAACAACATATATTCTTTAGATATTTTTTTCTTGTATAACATGAGAGCTAGTTAAAAATTAGATTCACTCATAAAATGATCGCTATATTTCACTGTTATCTGATTTCACTAACCGTTACAATCCCACAAAGGAAAGAAGTTATTTCGCATTTCGTACCAGCACGACATCAGTAGCAAAATTGATATATATATGATTCATGAATTTCTCATTAAATTTCTAATGCATTGTTCTTAAATAATTAAAGTTGTTAGTACAACAGCCATGACCACGCCCCTCAGAAAGGTCCGGTGGGCCACATGAGACCCACGGGATGCAGGTTGAGTGTTGCTGGTCTAGTCCGATCCGCTGCGCATTATTCGGCAATAGCAGACGATAAATTTTTTACACTAACTTCTGGAGTACAGATGTGAACGCCACAGTAAAAGATGCAGAGCGTATTTTGGTTATGGAATTTAAATACAATGCTGGCCACCGTAAATGCAACACCCCGAAGGAAGCATGCAAATAACATGAAATTTACAACATGCATTAGTGGAGGTGAGATATGCAAATGATTAAAATTTCAGCGCAGACACACATCACGCGCGCCTGTGGCGCCACCTCAAAGCGCTATTTATGGCTTGGAGATTTCGAAGATTTCAAGTTCGGCAATTGTGTTTTTCTTGCGGTTTTTTTCAAAAAAACGATCAGTTATGTCTCGTAGAAAACAGCGATCAGCTTTTAATCAAGTACCCGAGTTCGACAGAGGACGGATAGTGGCCTACCGAGATTGTGGGTTATCTTTCAGGGAAATCGGTAGTCGTGTTGGACGAAACCAAACAACTGTAATGCGGATATGTGATCGTTGGACGCAGAGGGTATGACGGACCAACGCGGTCTATCGTATCCACCTCAGTGCACCACTTCACGTGAGGGCAGGAAAATTGTGCGCATGGCAGTGACGGATCACTCAGTCACATCACGAACCATAGCAAAGCACACTGAGTCTGTAACGCATCATTCAGTGTCTGCGCGTATCATTCGACGCCGTTTATAGCAGAGTGGTCTTTCCGCAAGACGTCCATTGCTTGGTCTACCCTTGACGCAGAACCACAGACGTCACCACCGCCAATGGTGCAATGAAAGAAGGATGTGAGAGACAGAATGGAATGAAGTTGTCTTTACTGACGAGTCACGCATCTGTCTGCAACACCACAATGGTCGGATTCGAATCTGGAGACACCGTGGAGAGAGGATGCTGAACAGCTGCGTTATGCACCGCCATACTGGTCCTGCACCGGGTATTATGGTATGGGGCGGTATTAGATATCACTCTCGCACACTCCTCTAGTACGCATTACCGGTACTTTAAGGTATCCGAACACGTTAAATTAGCCAAATTCTGTCAAAAAATATATTTTTTTTGTTTTTTATTTTATTGAATAGACCATTCTTTTGGCTTTCCAAAACATCCTTTGTTTTGTTTCTACGTTACCTAAAGGTCAAGTTATAATCAATTTTATAAAATTTTTAAAAAAAAACAGAAATAAGCCTGTCATCTACCGGAATTAGGCATTTAAATGGCTTAAAATCTGTCAAAAATTAGTTTTAGGAGCAGTTTTGGGGGGAAATACAGTTTTAAAAATTCTCTTAAAGAAATAACACAAATAATTTCTTGTCTTAAAATTTAGTGGCAACACTACATTTCTTTCAGTAGTTTGGCAATAAGAGATTGTGTTTACAAAATTTTCAATCGCTTTTCATTAGCTTTTAGCTCGAGTGTTTTGATTTATTTTGCTAAGATTGGCATTCTTTTTTGCGAAATTTTAATTTTATTATTTAAATTTTGTATTCTCTTTAGTTATGGGTAATTGCAAGAATAGAAATTCTACTAGTAAATATAAGTTTAAAGGCAATAGATACACTAGTAAGAACAACACAAATGAGATCGATAAAAATGTCAAATCTGCACCTACTGAAAGGGAAACAATACTTCAAAATGATTCAAAAATGTAAGTACTGTTGAAAATGAAGATAAAAACGTAATTTTTAATTTAAAAATTTTAAGTAATGTAATTTCCTTATTATGCTGCCCTGAATATTTCGAAAATAAGATACAACTCTTTCAAGAATCTGTATTTGGCTTAGCATCTAATATGATACTAAAATGTAAAAACTGTAAATTTTTCAGCTCCTTTTGTACATCCATGAAAGTCAACAAAATGCACAATATTAATCTTTCCTTTGTTTTTGGCTTAAGAGAGAGAACCATTGGAAAGGGACACTCTGTTGCAAGGAGAAGCTGTGTTCATCTATCAATGTGAACTTTCCTTCTAAGACAGCTTTCAGGTGCATTGAGAAAAAAATTAGAGCATGTTTCTAATAAAGTTGCATGTAAAATTATGAATGAGGCTGCAGCCGAGGTTCACAAAAAGAATAATTTTGATGAAGTTATTCAAGGCGGTGTATCAGTGGATGGAACTTGGCAACGTAGAGGACATTTGTCTTTAAATGGATGTGTTAGTGTCATTTCCATAGATACTGGTAAGGTTTTAGACATTGATGTCTTGTCGAAAATATGCAGATTATGTTCGAAGAAAACTGAAGACAGTATTTCACATGAGTGTAAAAAACATGTTGAGTCATCTGGTGCGATGGAACCTGTCGGAGTGTGTAGAGTATTCGAAAGATTTGCTCAGATGAGAAAATTGTAATATGTGCAATTTTATGGAGATGGGGATTCAAAAAGTTTTGATGCGGTTAAAAATGTTTATGGTGAAAACAGCGTTTAAAAATTTGAATGCATTGGCCGTATTCAAAAGCGTGTTGGCTCAAGACATCGAAAGTTGAAGCTCAAGCAAAAAGGTCTGGGAGGTCGTAGGAAATTAACTGCTAGTTTCATCGATAAACTGCAAAACTATTATGGTATTGCTATCAGATCTAATGTCAATAACATAGAAAAAATGCAAAGTGCAGTAATTGCAGCATTTTTTCATTGCTGTTCCAACAAAAACCAACCGATGCATGGCCAATGTCCAGTTGGACCCGACAGCTGGTGCAAATTTCAATGAGCTACATTTCATGGAAAGATGCATATTGATACTGGCAAGGGACTTCCACAAGAAATAATTAAAATTATTAAGCATCATTATATGAAGCTATGTGACAAGCATTTACTCAATAAATGCTTACATGGGAAAACACAGAATGCAAATGAAAGTTTTAATGGCATTCTGTGGAAATTTATCCCGAAAGATATTTTTGTGGAGTTACAAACTCTGAAATTAGGAGCTCACATGGCTGTCATACAATTTAAAAAAGGTTTTCGAGGATTATTAGATGTGTTGAACCAAGCTCAAGTACAAGTTGGTGCCAATACTGGAAGAGGTTTTACCCAACTCGCGATGAAGCGCGCGTTAGTGAATCAAAGCGTCGTTCATTATCTGAAGTAAAAACTTCCAGAAAAAAAAAGGTCACGAAAGAAAAGAAAATTAGCCAAAGATGAGATACAAGAGGGCATAACTTACAAATGTGGGGAATTTTAGCTTTCTATATGTATAATTTATATTAAAACAACAAGAGTTTAAACTTTAAATCCTTTTCTCTCTAAATTGTTTTTTATGCATAATGTATTCACGGTGAGTCAGATAACTCAAAATATGAATATTTTTCTATAAAACTTTTTGAACCTGATACTTATATTGTATTTTCTAGGGAATATACTAAAATATTTCTTATTGCATGAATAATTTTTGATTTATGGCCAGTTATTTAAATAACGGTCTCATAAAAATGACACATTTTCTATAATATTTACTCAATCAACTCTAAAATTATTAAATTTTAATAAAACATTAAAATTTTAATACATACTCTAGGTAAATGCATCTAATTTGTTTTAGTAATACTTTTACTGATATAAGTTAATTACTTTTTTCTCTAATTGCTTTGAAGTTTTTCAAAAATATTGCTAAAATTTTACATATAATTGTGATTTTTGTGAAATTCAGACATTTTTAAAAATATATTGTTAGTTAAATGTTAGTATTTACTGGTATTCATCCCTAAAAAAGCAGTTATAATGTTTAAATATGCTATTTTTAAAAAAAGTACTCCGAACGTGTTCGGATAACTTAAGCAGCCAGCACTACATCTCCGGGGTGTTGGAGCCAGTTGCCCTTCCTTACTTTCAGGGCTTGGCCGCAGCCATATTTCAACAGGATAATGCAACGTGGCATGCATTGTCCAAAGGTTCTTCGTCAATCACCAGATTGAATTGCTTCCCTGGCCGGCTCGCTCTTCGGATCTTTCACCGATAGAAAACATGTGGCCGATGGTTGCTCAACGATTGACCCAGATCACACCCCCAGCTGCCGCACCAGATCAACTTTGGCAACGTGTGGAAGCTTCTTGGTCTGCTGTACCCCAAGAACACATCCAAAATCTCTTTGAATCAATGCCGAGGCGTGTGGCAGCGGTAATCTCTAACCATGGCGGCTACTCTGGCTACTGATTCTGGGAGGAAACACACTTTACATAAGTTTATAAAGGTAATCATTTGATACTTCGTCAGCATGTTATCTACATAATAAATTTTATTGTGCTATCTCTTGTCTTTCTTGGTGTTACATTTACGGTGAACAGCAGCGTAAGTCACGTGTGTACAGTGACGTTTTCGAACAGAATGGAATGTCGTTACTGGCTTGCCTGATAGACTTATTAAGACTCCTACAGCATGAATCACGCACACGATCAACAGTGCCTTCTATTAAGAAAATTTAAGGATGCTTGCCAATTTGAGATACAAAAGTTCGCGTATCCGTCAAAGTTCTGTCCCATTGGTGGATAGATTTTGATGTCGGAGGGTCGACATTCCATTCCGTTCGAACACGTCGCTGTACACGCGTGACTGATTTAAATTCCGTTAACCGAAGTACGCAGTGCACCTTTTGCTGTGGCGTTTAAATCTTTTCTAATGAAGTCAGTTTAACAAGTTTATCGTCTGTGATTGCCGAATAATGAGCGCACATGCAGCCGATCGGACTAGACCTCAACAAAAATTTTGGAGAGTTTTCCAATCCATGGATGAACAGTTTGTTATATTAAGATGTGTAGTTCCGTAATAATGAGCCTTAACTTTCGGATACTTTAAACTCAGGCATCCTGTATTATTGTGTGTTGTGTTCGAGTTCTGTCAAGCATTTTTCACCGTTTAAAAGATGCAAAGTTTAAATGGAATAAACAGAGTAGATAAATGAAAGAAAAGGTATTTGAATAAAAAGGAATGACATTATTCAGCAATGTTGTACGAAATGGTTGAAGCATGGCATAATATTGAATCAGCAAGACAGAAGTAAATCTTTGGATTTAGAGAGGAGATTAAAAGTAAGAATATTGTAACTGTCACAGGTCCTGTGTGTGTGTGTGATTCACTATTATCAATCTCTTAATGATCATTAGTTAACTTGCATAACTCTTGTTTATTTTCATGCAAGAAAATCTTTGCTCACAAATGTATGTTGACCCAAATATAGGTAATATTTTCTATCTATTTGGTTTTGTGACAGTCAGACGCGCTATTTTCCCACATCTGGTTTAAACGGTTTTTAATGAAATTAAGTGTTTAAAAAAATTACTCCATGAGATAATGATTGAAATTTACTTAATCCCCCCCCCCTGTGAAGTTGAATTCTTGTTATATTTATTTTTACAGATTAAAGATTCACATAAAGAATTGTCCACTATTTTGAAAATAAAAAAGAGAGAAGAAATTGTTTTAAATGAACGTCTCAAATCGACTGAAAAGAGCGTTACTGAAAATGCGAGGAAGGTATTTGTTTCGCATTTATCTATTAATTAATTAATTAATTAATTTTTCGTCAAATGGGACTGCAATGAATTTTTTCTTTTCGCTTTTCATAGCAACTGTGTAATGGATTATACACTCATTGACATGAAAATTTGCGCAATTAGAAAAGGTTGTCAAAATGAAACGAAATTTTACGTTTCTAAGTACCACTTTGATATAAGAAAGTGATTATAAAATTAAAAAAAATAATCATTTATTGCAGAATAAAGAACATGTGAACGGAAGTTTTAGTGAACAGTTGGACACCCTCTAGCGCGAATGCACGATACGATGCGAGTTGCCGTTCCTGATATCCTGAGACATCTCGTTCTACAGTTACTATAAACACGCCTCTAGTTCGACCAAACTCGTAGGCTGCCCAATTTGCTGTCCCAAAAGATCACAGATATGCTCGATTGGTGACAAATATGGGGATCCAGCAAGTCAGGGAAGGGTGGTAATGGGATGGAAGCAGTTTTATGACATCCTAGCTTTGTGTGGTCGAACATTGTCTTGTTAAGAAATGGCTCCTGGGAGCCCTGCCATAAGTGGCAACACATGTGTCTGAAGGATGTCATGGACGTACCACTGGGTTGTCATTGTGCCATGGATCAATAGTAGGGGTGACCGTGTATCGTAAGCAATGACACTCCATACCATCACACCAGCTGTGGGAGTGGTTCGATACTGCAAAACAAAGACTTAAGACGTTCACCATGGGGCTTCCACACACGAACACGATTGTCATCACTGCTCAAATTGAATCTAGATTCGTTGCTAAAACGACCTGGTTTCGTTCCGTTGCAGTCCAATCCCATCGTGTGTGTCACCACACCATACAGAGGCGTCGGTGGGTGGATGTCATTGGCAGCACACATAAAGGGTGCCGCAATACCAGAAGTTCTTCAGTCAGGTACCTTGCGATGGTGCGAAAAGTCTCAGTGGCCCGTAGTGAAGGTGCTGCCTTTGTCTGTACAGCGGCCAATGAGGCAGTTGTCCCTACGCGTGCGTGTCATATGATGTGACGTTCTTCTGGAAAACTGTTCTGCCGAGGGAGTTGTGAGCCTGGTCACCATGCATATGACATTTCTTCCGTCTACTGGTCCCAACAGCTCCTCACAGTCAAATCAGAACGGCCTACTTGACGAGCTACAAGCCGAGCTGACTACCCAGTTTCCATCATCCCGATGATTCACCCTCTCTTGAACTCTGATAGCTGCTCCTATTGTCTTCGATGGTGGCGTAACGGTATGTCTACCTCAGCTTTTCCTTTGCAAAAGATTAATACATAGAATGGATTGTCGGAGTACCTGTTTCCATATGTAAACTTTACCTCCTATCTAGGGTTTTGAGTTAACATTGCTTTGGCTTTACCTTAGCCCAGTTTTGCATTAAAATATTAAAGTTAAGATAAATAAATTAAAGATAACGTACCTTTAAGAAATTAAAAAGTGTATTGAGTAAATGAAGTACACGAAAGCAAGCTCTGCTTACCTGTTTTATACTCCAAGGAAAACAACGCCTTCTAGTGGCATCACGCAATGCGAAATTACACTGCATATCTAAACATTCGCTTATCTTCCGGGCATGTACCTTCATGCCAAGTTTCGTTATGTGATCCCACAATTATTTCTTTGTACGCAAACTTTTATAGCAATGAGTATATTTTTATATTTAGGAAAACAGAATTTTTAAAAATATTCATATGTGGTTTTAGTAACATGAAATCAATTATATATTAAAACTTATCATCGAATTTCTTTAAGAAATGATAAATGTAACAATTTATCTAAGCTAAAATTGCTCTCTACGGAGTTCTCTCTACAGTTCTACAGAGATATTCTAATTGGTCAATTGGACTTCAAAATATCATTCTTTTGAAAGTTTTGCATAAATTTTCGGTTGCTTCTGAATAGGTACAATTAGCACATATTTCATACACAACTAGGAAATACTACAGCACATCCTATGTAGTTCCCTTTATTGTCATGAAACACGTTCAAAAAGATAATTGAGTTTTGTCTAAGTATTCTTGGTATTTCATTGTCAATGGTCCGTATAATGTTACTGATGTATCCATTAAAGCTTACCATTGTATTAGTAGGGGAAAATGTAACACTCTTTTACCGAAATTAAAATTTTATAAGTGTTAAAAAAAAGCTAATCCTCCTGTTAATATTTTAAAGGGTTTTTTTTTGTTTCTTGACCTTGATTCCTATTTGCAAAGGAATTAAAGTCTCTTATTAGTATTTTTAAAAAAAGTGTAAACGTTTATTTTGATAATTTCGTAATCTACATTTTGAATTCTTAGTGAAATGCTTGTAAAAATTTTTTCAGGTAATGGCAGCTGAAATTTATCTGGAACGATACCGGTTAGAATTTGTGAGCACCACTTCTGAATGTCCAAGCGCTTCAGCCCTTAGATGGGCAATGCTAAGACTGTACGAGAAAAGAGTGGCCAAAACTCGTATAAAGGTACGAAAAATCCTTATTTAGTTATAATATACGAAGTAGGTTCTCAGACTGAGCTTATTAAATGAAAAAAAATTGCATTAGAGTGACTATGCTAACGTTTCTGTGTTTTACTGCATTCTTCCTCTTTTCTAAGAAAAGTTTGTCAAAAAATGTCATGGTTGGTGACTCGCCATGGCGTTGTATTTTGTAGGCCGATGCATTTAGTTGCCAGAGATTGAAAGAAATTGCGTTTGTTTAACAGATAATTAATATTAAATTTTGTGTTCGCTTGGGAAAGAGTGCTACGGAGACTTCGTAAGAGATCCGCGCTCTCTCGCGAGCACCTAGATGTGTAGGGGGAAGTGAAGAAACACTCGACATGATTCAAATTTAATCTATTGATTTCAAAACCCTAAGATCAGACACAATTTCAACTAATAAGCTTAAGAGAATGTCTCAGTAAAAATCGTGAGGTGGAACTACAATAACACGTAAGTGATTAGTCGACTAATAAACTGAATCCTTCATTTAATTCAGAATCTAAATTTGTATGAATCAATCTAATCTTAATTCAATCTTAGTGAACAATCTTCCCTTTAAGGTGTCCTTCTATTAATACTCTAAGATCTATAATTCAAATATTATACCTTTAATAACAATCTCACTAGTGTATATCTCTCCACTCCTTCTCCTCCTAAAGCTAGAAAACTTCGCCTATTTATAGTAAGTTAATTTACATATCACGATTCTCTTCTTATGAAGGGCTGGTTGTGAATAACGCGAATCGATAGCCCGAAGGTTTCCCTCGATGATTAGTTTGAAGGTCGCGTAAAAATCCGTCACAACTTACGAAATGTTGAAGCATGTGAAAGGCAACGATACTATCGCGAACGCAGGATTTTGAATGGCATCGACGTTTTAGAGAAGACAGGGAAAATTGTGAAGACGACAAACGGTCTCGTCGTCCGCAGAATTTCGGCACCGCTCAAAACTTTGAAAAGGCTTCTGCGGTGAAAAAGGAACAGGCTTTGAACAATAGCGGAAATAGCAGAATTAGTTCGAATATCTTCGGCCACAAATCAACGGATACTGAGTAAGGATCATAACATGTATAGGGTGTGTTAACACATGGTTAACTTCATATTAAACGAAGACCAAATGGCAGTTCGTACAGAAATGGCGGGAGACTTAATCTCGCCTATTGACAAAGATCCTTCCCTACTTGGTAAAATTGTAACTAGAAACGAGAAATGGTGTCTTTTATGCGACCCTCAATAGAAGACAGTCTCGGCAACGTGGAAATCACCACAATCTTCCCGCAAGCGGGAATTCCGTCAAAATCACTCTGAAGGGAAGGTCGTGCTAGAGATGTTCTTCAATATCTAGGGTAGGGATGGCGAACCTGTGGCACGCGCGCGCGCGAGCAAAATATCTTGGGCACGGCATCAATTCAAACGCTTTGCATTTTAGTTCAAAATAACCAAGTTCACTGATAAGTACTACGAACAAACGCGAGTGATCGGTCGCGGTGCGCCTGGAGCACGCTCGTTTGTTAATGTCTTGCCTTAGTTGCATCGTGGCTTACAATTGCTAATGATGCAAAGTTTGTCTACGAATAGCATAGTCAATTTCGTTGTTACAACAGTATGTTAAAGTTTAGTTGTGTTATATTTAGAATTTTTAACTGTTATGTAACATGGCTAGTTCAGTAAAAAGACAAAAAGAGTAAGACATTAAATGTAACAGAAAATCTCAAATTTGTGGTGGACGGAAAAATATCGCATGATTAGTAAAGACGACATAGCGGTATGCGTTTTTAATTCATGAACAATGGTATGTGGAATATCGTCTGCGAAACGGCATTTTGTAGCAAATCACAAATCCTTTTGTCAAAAAAGTGAACCAGAACAAAAACAATTAATTACTTAGAATCCGTTAGGCAGATGACTCCAATTCAACATGCATTATACTAAAAGTAACATCTTACAATCCTAATATAAGTTATTTGTCCATCTAATCTGCAACAACAAAAGTCACACTAATGTTACTTTAAATTGAATTACACGTATAACTAAAACAATTACTACTATACAGTACAAAATGTATTGTTTTTCACAATAAAAAAAAAAGATTTTTGAGTTGTTAGCATTTAGTTCTATTATTTTCGTAATAATTACATGACAAAATTATTTGATGACACGTATATACTTCATTAAACATTTCTTTAGAAAAAATGGCACGTTGACCATAAAGGTTCACCACCCCTGATATAGGGTATTGTGCATCTGGAATTTATGCCTGAAGGACGCACCGTGAACAAAGAATATGTAGACATCCTGCGTCGCTTGTGTGAGTTGATCTGAAAGAATAGACCAAAATTGTGAGCTGATCAATCATTGTAGCTATTGCATGACAACGCTCCTGCACAAAGTTCACACCTCGTCACTGACTTTCTTGCGAAAACGAAAACAACTGTTTTGTCTCATCCTCCTGAGTCCCCTAACCTCGCACCCTGAATTGCTGCACTACCTGTACGGTCGTCGATTTCAGTCTGCATATGAAGTTAAAAGTTCACCGCAGGCTGAATTAAAAGACATGGTTAAGAATAGATTCCAGAAATGTTTCGATGACCGTTACAAACGATGGAAAAAGTGTGTTGTTGCTCAAGGGCCTTATTTCAAAGGAGGATGTGTTTCAGCAATTTAATTGGCAATATTTTTTTAAGTCTTAAAGTCAATCCGGGAACTTTTGAATCCTGTTACGTATTCATTTTTCTCGCATGAAGATGCATAGATATTAAAGAGAATTTTCTATAGAAAATCATAAAAATATAATGAGAAAAGTTTTACTTATATAAAAATGCTATAAAAATAAAATATCTCCGAGTATAAAATAAGAAAAGTACATTATCACTTTCATTATGTTCTACTTAACTAAAAAGAATTTTCAATTTAAAAACAATTTTATATTTAATAAAATTTAAAAAAAACATTGCATGAATAAATTGTTATGAAATGTTTGGACTGTAAATAAAATCTTTCTGTAATGAAAGGGTACTCTTACTACAGGGAGAAAAATTACTTGGATATCAAAATAAACAGGTTAAAATAAAGAGAATATGAGTGACCTTAGAAAGAATTTAATCACCAAATTTCACCAAATTTGGCGACAGAAATAGATGCCCTAGGAAATTTCCAAAGGTTAAAAATGAATATCTGGCAAGAAAATCTTAGATTGCCATAGAAGGTTCATCTTTTTTTATATAAAAACCATGCAAGGAAATAGCATTGGAGTAAAACATTCGAGAGTGTCTTTGTGTTTAATTTGCCTTATACAAAATTGAGGTTTCAGGTTCGAATTGAAGTGTTCAATATTTGTGTGACTTTTGAACTTGCGTTATTTCAGATTTATACATGTTGTGTTACCTGTTTTCTGCCAGAAGAAAAATTTACTGTAATTGCGAGATAATTCCAAAATAAAGTCCAAAAGAACCTGCCAGTTAATAGAGTGAACCCTGATTGCATTCGAAAGACAATCAACCACGTAGCAATATGTTAATATGGTTTTTTAATTGAACACTAAGATTTATGGGTTCTTTTACCGTTCGAATTCTAAATTTTGTAGTAAAATTCAACTTCCGCAGTAAACTTAATAAAATGATTTTTAACTTAAATCTTAAAGTTAAAAACTAAAATAATATTATAGGTTTTAAATACTCGTTGTTAAATAGATCATATACAATTAAATACAATAGACCTTATTAAAATATCTTGTTAATTGAAATTTTTCAGATATGCTTATAATTTTTTTCTCCTGAAGAAAATATTTCTTTCTACAACTACATTAGAAAGCCTGCATCGAATTAAAAGTTTTTACACCAAAGCAAAGTCTTTTAGTTATATCAATTATGCAATTGTATGTCTAAAGATCTGTCACTTACTTTTAAATATATCACTATCAGGAATTTAAGGTTACACATTACCCTACACACAAATGAAAAAAATCAATTACTTTTTTCTTTTTTCTTCTTTTTTGCTTTTTCTTGTGGTTTATATCATTGAATAATAACAATTATTGAATAACTGAACATTGTAAAAAAAACTCTTAAAAAACTTCAAAAGTTCTTGATTTCTTAAAATTGTAAAATAATGGCAGGTCTAACTGACTTTTTACACATTCAGAATCAACTTAATAATATAATCTGAAAGCGAAACATAGATTACTTTTATTATAACTAACTGTCTTCAAAAAAAGCTTTTAATGGATACTGGTAGCCTTATTTAATTATGATTTGAATTATACTTATCCTTTTTATTGAATACCTCTATTATTATTTGTATATCATAAGCTAGGAAATATAATTTAGTACATTTACTCGCAAAAGAATCTAAATTTTAACACAAGCAACACCAAAAAACAATTTTTTTTTGATAAATACTTGAAATTTTTTAATATCAGTTACATAAAATTATGCATTTATATGCAAAATTGGTAAATTTAATTGCTGCAAATTTATTTCTGCACTTCTTTATAATTTATTACAACCTCAGAAATATAGAATGTTGAAGATTACTTCTCTTCTCTCTCTATCTCTCTTTCTCGCTTTTTCTGCAAGTCCATGAAGAAACACACAAACGAAAATATACCGAAAGAAAGTTTAAAGATTAAATCTTATACTATGTTTTTTTCTTTTCAGGAAGAAACGTTATTTTTCGATATGGATCCTGTTATTCGCTTTCACAATCAGAGAGACCACTACCAATCTCTCATCAATACTATAAGGAACAGAACTGCCCAGATCAAAAACACATTCAGGGAGAACTTTGTCAAGCTTGCTAAAGTAAGATCATTAAATATTTTTTTTTTGAAATTTATTTCAGAATTCCTGATATCTAGTCAAGGGCTACAATGTTTTATTCTGAATTAATTTATTTTCATGGTGAAATGTTCTTTAATATTTTAACTATTCTTCTACCATTGTTTTCTGTAAGATGCTGAAAGACGCGACGACCCCGCGCAGAGTTGAACCCCGATATAACGAGCTCCTATTTAACGCATTTCGCGATTTAACGAATTTTTCTCTGTCTCCGGTAAAAAAGAAGGTAAAAAAACTCTAATGAAAAATAACCTCTGAATTAACGAATCGTTTCGAGAGCTGAAAAAAATCCTTTTATTAGGTATTACTAAAAAAAATTGGATTTTTTTTTTCAAACGACTTACCCGTTTTGTTCGAAATTGAAGAAGATTTTTCTTGTAAGCAGGAAATTTCGAGGGGAAAACGTGCTAATAGAATTATTAGACTTAAGAGGTGCAGGTGAGTCATGAGTGTAATCTATCGTGTGAGTTTTGAATAGGGTAGGAAAGCACATTTCTCATATCAACCCACTCCATGACGCAGGAGATAGCTTAAGATTTTAACGATTACGTTACATTTGATGACGGACTGCCTATCTGGGAAATTGAAGTTGAAGAAATTGTTGATTAGTCAGGGCCAATGAATAGCGATTCTGATGCAGGCATTGATAATGAACCTATGATCAAAACTTACATTTTTTAATGCTTTACATTGTTTGAAAACTGTGAAAACATACCTCATGAAGCAGGATGTAAACAACGCAGTATTTTCTTCTCTACATAAAGTCGAAAAAGAGCTCTTTCGCGTCAGGAATCAAAGAGATTATTAAACATTTATTAGTCAGTATTTTAAAATTTCTAATTTTCTGGCTAATTTTTACAATTCACAAATAATATTTTAAGTTGCTGAATAAAAAAATGTGTAGTTTCTAACTATGGATATTTTTTGTGTAGTTGTTTATTATAGAATTTCTAAAAGATAAGAGCAAAAATTCTGCATATTGTTTAGATCCCGATATAGCGAATACCCCCGAATTAACGGTCCCGATGAGTTCGCTAAATCAGGGTCCGACTGTATATCTAACGCGTTCAGGACCGGACGATTTTTCCTATTGAACCTAAGTGAATTTAAAACTTTACTGCAATAAAATAGGGTGAAATTTGTGTTTTATAATAATTTCATATTCCATATGTTCCAAATTCAGATCACATCGGTGTTTGTG
Organism: Trichonephila inaurata madagascariensis; assembly: GCA_019973955.1. Lineage (NCBI taxonomy): Eukaryota > Metazoa > Arthropoda > Arachnida > Araneae > Nephilidae > Trichonephila > Trichonephila inaurata. The sequence continues at coordinate 33,454 of BMAV01021343.1, read as the reverse complement.
ATCACGGGTCTCAGAACGGGATAAACTCACTCTCACATATGATATCATGTTCCCTGAAATGATCACATATATATGATCATGGTCCTGAACGGGCTAATGAGGTGAAATAAGCTTTCAAAACTTAAACTGATTAATTTTGTATATATAATTACCCTGTGATCTTTTCAAAATCAGCCCTAGCAAAATGACTGATATGAAATGCATATGTTTGTGGAGGTTTTCCATATTTATTTACCCATACATTGGTACCATCGAAAGATAATTATGTTTATCATGTGAATCACTTGTATGAAATGTAAATGCTACTTGAAAATGATTAAAAATTTATTAACTATTACTATTTTCAGAATTTCAATGCACGCTTTCATTTTTCACTTACCACTTTATTAAAATCTAATTCAAAGGAAAATTTCTCCTTTCATTACTTGAAGAGATTTTTATATACAAACTTTACACATACATATAACCTCAGATGTGATCTCTTTAAAAGTATATTCTGTAGAAATCACATTCAGGAAAAACAGCATCATAAATTCACTGTTGCTTAATATTTGACCTTCGCTCATTGTTAGGATTCCAGAAAGTACTGTGAGACTGACTTTATAATGTAATACGTGCACTTTCAAAAGTTATCATTTAAGTTTTTTTAAAAAAACTCTTTTTTAACTTTATTCCTCGATGTGCTTTCCTTCAAGAATGATAAGAATGGTAATATCTATAGTAACCATGCCAGAAAAATATGCAATGTGAGGAAAGAAAAGGTATTAGCCGGCACATGCAAATCATACATATTATGTGAAAATATGTGACACATAATTTCAAATCTTAAATGATATTGGTAAAGCATTCTCTTATATTGTATATGCCAAAATGTGATTACAGAAAATTAACCTGAATATTGTTATTCAAAAATTAAATATTCAAGATGAGTACTGAATTAATTTTCTATTTGGGTTTGCTTGAAATGAAAACTGGTGTCGAAATGCTATGAATTAATTTTGTGGCCTAATTTACAAATTTGAAAATTTGGTTAAATATGAAAGTAATTAATTTTTTTCCTACTCCATATTTATTTTTTAAAGTTAATTTAATTTATAACACCAACACTCTTAATTCCGCAGAATATCAAATCAAAGTAACGGCAAAAAGATTAATAAAATTTTTATCAAATTTAGCAATTACTTAATAAGTTAAGAGTATTCTTAGAGACTTTTTATTTTATTTATCTATATCAGTGATTCCCAAACTTATTGTGCCCGTCGATTCCTTTTTATACTAAGAACTTGACCACGAGCTCCCAAGTGAAATAACTCTATCTCACTTCACTTCTCTATTTTTCTTCTATTTCGATGCATAATAGAAAAATTATAAATTTAGTTTTGATGTTTTCAATGGTTAATGTTGACATAAAAATCTATATATATATATATATATATATATATAAATGGATGTTTGTATTTATGAACTCGCTTCACTCCACACACAACACCGTTCAACCGATCACTGTAAAAACTGGCATGTATATGTATTTTTTTGTGGACAGGGTTTTTGTGCTATCAATCGCCAAGTTGCCAACATGGTTACCAAAAATGGTGCCAACTTGGCTCTATCACCAACATTTCTCTATGTTTCCTTTGAATCGCAATTATAATGTAAGGAGCGGCGTTGCTTGTGATATTACACTTTTAACATAAAATAAATGCAAACAAAAGTAACATTAATGTATTACACATCCAGATATAAATTATTTACACTCTTTTAAGCTTTCATTACACAAAATTTGTAACAATACGTTACTTTTGCTGAGCAGAGATCAGCTTAGAGAGGTGTTTTTAAAAATCGACCCACAAGAGAGAGTAACGGGGCGTTAAAAATAAAAAAAAAATATCCTTTTTATCGGCTATTAGGTCTACAGATTTAAAATTCAACAAATATGTTTTATTTTTTTAGCTGAGATGGGCAAAAAGCTTTTTTATGTTTAATTTGCAATCCACGTAAAATTAACTCGTTTTACAAACGTCTTAATCCTTCTTTCAGTCTGTATTGTTTAATTTTTTTCAATTCACCCGTTCGAAGAAGAACGGGTATACCAGCTATAAATTATAAATATATAAATAAAATATTGTGATACCTGAATGAATATTTATTTAAATTATAACTTTTGCTTTAAAATATACGAATTTTTTTTAATGAGATGATTTATCTTCTTACCGTATAAAGAATAATGCCGCTTTCTGTTCAAAACTAATAAAAAAAGTATTTGCATTCATATCACACATTGAAATCATGCACAAAAAAAAGTTAAACTGCCGAATAGATACACGGCTCTTCGATACGGCTATATTTTAGACAAATTATTGCACGTAGCAGCGAGATACCGTTTCCAATTAAATCTGCGTAGACGATCGCACCCGCGACCGCCCCGACTTCCTTCCGCTTGTCATTACTCCTACTTTATCAAACTATCTAAAGAATTTTATTCTACAATATTAGATTCTTACTCTAAATTTTTGAAGTACGTAAAAATTATTACTAATTTATTTTAACTTTCTTAATAATGGAAATGGGTTACAAATATTTAACTTCATATTAACCCTTTATCTACCGCTTTATGGGTTACTTCAATTTTTTTTCATGCAATATTTTTTTTTGAATCACTACATTGAAAATTAAGGGATATACATTGTGGAGAAAAAGATATTCTCTCATTCCCGCCGAGAGGTGTGGGAGGAAGGGAAGAAACACTAGCCATATCCAAAAACAATCTATTTATTGATCACACAAATAGCAACACAATTCAAGCAATTTCAAAGAGAAGAGATGCTATCAATCTAAGCAATATGTGGATTAATAACGAGATATGATACGTGTGAGAAGACATTAAATACCGACCTACTTAATTCTATATCACGCGTACTTTCCAGATTATCCAATCACTAATTAAACTGTAGTGACCAATCGTCACTTTAACTCTTACACTTTTCCAATATCTGAAATATACTAGAAAATTGAAGATTACCTGATTAGTAGCAATCTATCCAATCTCCTCACTTTCTCTTCCACTAGTTTGAAAACCTAGACTATATATATCCAACCTAATTTAAATAATCAAGGTTTCTTTTTCAAAGGGTTGGTTGTGAATAAACTAGAATTGAAAGACCAAAGATTCCCCCAGAGGATTATATTAATGGAAGGACACGGATAGATCCGTCACAACAAAAATAAAATACTCAACTTTGAGACATTTAATCCGTTAGAGCTAATTAATTAAATTGATTCTTTAAAGTACTGTCAGTCCACAAAGGTCTAAAATATTCTCATAATACGAAAACACTGAATGACTTTTTAAAGCAGTGTTAACTCTTAAGAATGTTAAAAAACTAGAGAATATTAGTATTTTACAGCACAAAATATTTGTTTTTCAAAATTATAAAAATTTATTTTCTTTTTTTTACACATAAAATAGTTTGTACACATAAACTTAATTTGATGATATTCAAAGAAAATGTTTTACTTTTCTTTAATCCCCTAAAATTCATTACACTTTGTGCATTTTGAGTAAGGTTTTGATTGAATGTTTTTTAAAGCACTGTGTCCTGGGGTAGGAAATGTTATATTTTTTTAACATGAACAACTGCACCTTGAGTTATTTTCAGTCTCCTGATCTTCATCTGAAGAATCTAACGAAAATTCCAGCAGATCATTTGCTGGAACTTCTTCATCTGAAAAAAAGTGTGTGTGTGTTTATGTACGCACGTAAGAAGTTATACTTCTTTGGCGTAACAAGACTAAAATCTTTCTAAAATTCTTGAGCAGGGCAAGCTGGGCCAAGGACGAAAGGTGGTCACGAGCAGAGTTGAACGATACTAACCTGAAGTCCATCGGACAAGCCAAACCCGAGACAAATTTAATAAATTTAAACAACCCAACTCGGGGACAATAGGACCAATAACATGAGATGGAGTTTGGCAGATTGTATCTGGAGATGAGGTGAACCGAATGTGACACCTAAGACCTCATATTGAATGTATCGGAGTGAAGAATCGTTCATGAGAACATTTAGAGATCCGTCTGAAGAGCCCTTGAGTTATGGTCATTTTAAAATAATTAAACCATTTAAAACAATTAAATAAAATAAAAGCAGGACACCCAGCAACTCGAAAGTTAGCCTGATTGTGAGGAAACACAAGAGGAATCCAAGAAGTCAGTAGTCGCAAATGGAGCGGCGCTAGCTCGGGAAAAGAAAATGAAACTAACTACCCCCGGGTGGGACAACTGTGACGTAAATGGTCACGTACATTCCAACGATGCACAGAGTAGTAGGTGATCCCAAAGTTTCATCCTTCTATCTTAGTAATATTGTGTTGTCAAAAGATCGAACCCCATAGGAATAACATGGGGATTCAAATTTTAGTGATAACGCCCCCCTAGGCCCACTATCTACACACTAATTATAACAGATGAAAGAGCTCAACGAGGAGAACCTATGGTCCGAGTTTCATTATTGAAGCTCAAAACTCCTCGAAGCTATGCAGGATTTAAAAAAATTTAAAAATTCAAAAATAATTTTAAAATGTTAACTATGGGTGAAGAAATAGGGATATGGTCCTGAAAAAATATATCTAGGATGCTCATAGGGAGAACAATCGAATCGAGCTGGTGCGGTCTACCAAGGTAGCATAGGATTCAAGTTATTCCTGGGGAAGCCCTGTAGGGGAGGGACACCGGAGAGGGACAATTCCACGTAAAGCTAGCGCTAATACGAAAATATGGCCGACCTCCAAAAATCAGGTCCCAAACTCAATACCTTAGGGGGGTGAAATTTTTTCCAGTCCCCATAGGATTAACATGGGAGCATGATATTTTAGTGCTTAAGCCCTCCCCATGACTACACAATGCACATGAAGTAAATGACTGGATGGGTCTTGACGAGTGAAACAGTTCCTTCAAATCTCAAGTCCAAGACACGACCAGGAGCCAAGATATTGTAAATTTAAACAAATTAAAAAAGTTTTAAACAATTAAAAACTATGGAAGAAATAGCCCTATGAACATGAAATTATAGTAACTGGAAGAGCATATAGAGAGGGATAGAATGAGCCAGGTCCGAATAGACAGTGAGGCTGGGGTGCCGAGATATTGGACCAAAAGCTGTGGAGGGGGATGCACCGGGGTGGATGCGTCGTAACAGATATGGTATTACAATAGCTATTACGATCCCCCAATATCAGGCCCTAGCACCAAAAAAGCGGCATATACACTATTAAAGTTGAAGGTAAACAAACTTAAGTGCGTTTATCTTCTCACGAACTGCACGACGCAGAAACTCAGCAAAGGTACCAAAATATCGGGAATAATCCGAGAAATCCGTTTTGACCATTTATATTCCGATATCCCAATTAGTTAAAAAGATATTAATTAAAAACTTTAAAACGCAAAATTAGTGCCATTTTTCCCCGCCAGGGGGCAAAGTTTAAATTCTCCGAACTTTTTTTCCCCAGACGTTTTTAAAACACGATCTAATTTTTTTTTATGAGACACAGCCAAAAAATAATTACAGAATCGGAAAGATCATTTACTTCGCCACAATACGGTATAACTTATTTTACAAAATATTTACGTTTGCTATTTTTTACGATATTTTCTAAAATGAGTCAAAATCGGTACGTTTTTACGAAAATGATTTCTAAATCGTTCCGCTTGCATTTTCTTTCCCGTTAATGAAATGATATTTTACACTAGAAAAGTTCATGCTTTGTTTTCTTTTAGAAGCAGTCATTTAAAAAATGAATTGTCAAAACTTTTTTTTACGATTTTTCAAAAAAAATACTTAATAACTTCTTTATTTATAAAAATAATCTCACAAAACTTTTTTCCGTGTGTAAAACAATGTTATCCGTAATCTGTACAAAGATTGAAAAAATTGCTTAAAAATTACGGTTTTTTTAAAAAAGAAATTGAGTTTTTCGTTTTTTTTTTTTCTCTCTTTTTGCAAGAAATATTTGCGCATTATTTTTGTTACGTTTTTTTTAAAAAAAATTACCGTTGTTTGCAATCGATATATGAAGTTTGAAGTCATTAACTTAAAAATGAAGCCCGAAAGAAGAATTAAATTTTTAACAAAAAATGCAATTTTAAAATAGCTTAGGATTTGGCGGCGAAAACCAGTTTGGCGCCAGAAAACTCTTTTCCACTCAGCCCATTAAGCTTGATGAAAGGTTACACTAGAAAAGAAGGTGCACCTATAAATATTGAAAATCACCAGATTTGTCAAATTTGAATATCAAAAACTTTTTTTTTACGAATTTTCAAAAAATCCTCAAAATTTTATTTAAATACTTAATAACTTCTTTATTTATAAAAATAATCTCACGAAACTTTTTTTCCCGTGTGTAGAACGATATTATCCATAATCTGTAAAAAGGTTGAAAAAATTACTTAAAAATTACGGTTTTTAAAAAAAAAAAATTGTATTTTTCGTTTTTTTCCCTTTTTTGAGAGAAATATTAAGGAATTATTTTTGTTTCATTTTTTGTTTAAAAATTACTGTGTTGTTTTCAATCGATATATAAAGTTTGAAGGCATTAACTTAAAAATGAAGCCAGAAAAAAAAAATTAAAATTTAACACAAATAAAGCATTTTTACAGAAGGAATAACTCTTCCTTTTATTTTGAAGGTCTTTTCACTTCTTTTCCCCGACGATTGCACGGTGCGATCGTTTAAAGCGCTTCATTACTAACTGTTGGACCCGGGTTCGAAACAACATTATCGCTTAATTCTTATGATTTAAAAAAAAAAAATACCCCAAATTTTATTTGCGCATTTAAAAACTTCGCCAGCAAGTTAGTAATTGGAAAAATAATTTATATCGTCACGATATATTTTTTTTTTTTACAAAACATCGATGCATTTATTTAAAAATGATTTAAAACTACTGATTTAAAAAATAAAATGCCAAAAACTTTTTTTTAAGAATTTTTAAGAAATACTTAAATTTTAAATATCTAATAACTGCTTATCAAATTCAAAGTTTTTATAACTTCTTTACTTATAAAAATAATTGCATGAAACTTTTTTTCCGTGTATCGAACATTTCAAAAAATGCTCACAATTTTATAATTCAACATTTAATACAATTGTGAAATTTTGCAATTATAAAAATTTCTACTTTTTCCAACATACTACTATTTTTATAAAGGTACATTTTCGTTTCCGGGGCCTAAAAAGTTGCCTCACATACTTGAGAGCTTTGATAGCGACAGAGGGCTGTGGTAGCCCAGTGGTCAAGGTATCGGATCATGGCAGGCGTATCATGACTTCGAGCCCAGTACCACTAAAGACCCGCTGTATAGGGCAGCAATGCACATTAAACATGCAGTCGTTTTGGAAAATATTATTAGAAGTGCTGATTTTATGAAGGAAAGGGAAAATTTATATATAAAAGTAGAGAAAGCCCGTGCACACATAACGCCGGGTCATGCAGCTAGTGTTAAAATATTAGACAACGGTGTGCTCGCGCATCGGTGTCGTGACGATGTGCGCGCGCAACGTAAAAATTTACCCTCATCCTTTTTCTCAAACGCGCAATAAGAAGTTTAACTTCAAAAATCACCTGTTAGTACATCACTGATTTCAGATGGTGGGTTCTGTAATAAATCCACAAAGCTTCTTGAAGACTTCCTTTTGCGAGACATTCTAAGGAAAGGAAATAATAATAATAGCACCTTGAAAATCTCCATTTATTGTTAAATCTCAGTGTTATACATAAATTAAAATGTTATTAATTTTTTAAATAAGAATAGATGTTTCATTTTATTGTGTGGGGGAAAAAACAAGCTCAGATTGAAAGTTTAAAATTTTTTGAAAAAATTAAAATAAAACAATAAAAAAGAAAAATAAATGAATTACCCTAAAAAGAAATGCCTGCCCCCCTCCAAAGTATAAGTCTATTGTTGCACAAAAATGATGACGCTACAACACACACACACAAAACAATAAGCCACACGGACGGGGGAAAAACTAAGTTCTTCCACTAACATCCAGTGCACTGTTGGTACTTATGAGTACCACAAAGTTATCAACAATAAAATTAATTATATACTCTGTTCACTTAAAATAAACGGCCAAATTCTTTTCTTAGGTCTTCTTTAACACAGAAAAAAAAAAGATAAGACACTTACCTTTTGACATTAAGTTCTTTTTTGGAACAGAAACGACAATCTTTGCAATCCCATCAAAATGTTATCTGAGAAAGCGCAACTTCTACTATAAAACTATTCACCTTTCCTTCTAAAATACTCTTCATAAAACCCGTGCTGCTATATATCTTGGAAGGGTGGACTTAAAAGAATATTCCTGCGAAGTATCGTCAAAGTATTCGTAAAAAAGGGTTCTTCCATGCCATTTTAAAGTGAATGGTACTTATTACCCGTCGGTAGATAACGGGTTAATTGAAAAATATCCCAATTTCAAAATCTTATACTTATTTACATCATTTCTGTTAACAGGAAAACTCCGACTGGACTGCATTCGCAGAAGCTATCCGTGCTGATATCCGGTCGAAAAAAGAGCGCATTCGGCACCTGGAAGAGGGTCTGGGCTTGAAGAAAGAAGAGTTCAGCCGAAACCCGACAGAGACCCAACGCCGCTTGTTACAGACTTACGAAAATCTACGCCATCTTGAGGAAGAGGAGCACCGGCAGATCGAACAGCGGATGACTCTGATCGAGGAACAGCAAAAAGAAGTACAAAGACTGCACGGTCTGTTGACAGTTGAAGAAAAGGGCAAGATTGTTCGTAAAATGAGATTATAATATGGTTTATTTTTGTTCGAAGTATTTGGTGTCTTATTCCCGTTTCCCCTCTAAATTTTCCAGGATATTTTGAAATTGATTTGTTATGTTCGAATTTATGTATTATTTTCAAGTGTATTCCAGAGCTCTATTCAAAGAAGAGAGGACAATTTAAATTTCTTTAAAAAAATACTAAAATAAAGAGTGGATTATTATTGTTTTCTATTTTGTTAATTACAACGATTCTCTCTCTCTCTTCTAGATTATTATATTTTTATCGTAAACTCAAGAATTTTACAAATTCTTTTTTGATATATTTCATTTTAATTCTAAATTACAGGACAATTTTTTTCTAACTTAGAAAAATTTTCTGCTCTCATTTATTTGCTTGCAATAGTTTTCATTTCTGTATTAAAGACGGTAAAGATGTAATATAATATTTATTTACAGTTTCTTTTTTTGTGTGTTTGACGGGCTTACATCTTTAGGAATGGTAACTGATTCATATTTAGTATAAGCTCGTATATTCATAGAAAAGAACCCCTTTCTTGCAACTAAACATTACAATTTAACATTTCTTAGCACAGGTAAGGGACAGTATTGTTTACATTGCTTATTTGAAAAATAATTGTTGTTTTTCTTTTATTTTTTGAGTGCCATTGCCTCCTCTGTTCAACAACCTGTGAAAATTTCATTGAATTTCTTTGAATTGTGTTGCAAGCTGAAGTAGTAGTCGACTTCAGTCCTGCTCATCCTCATTCTATGAAGATCCCATGTGTCATCCTAACAGCATAATTATATATATATATATATTAATTGCAGCTATATTTTATACAATAATGTACAGTGTTATAAAATGGGGGGAAAAAATTGAAGTTCATTTCATTTATTTCTGAACCATGTGGCGTCTTCCCCCAAGTATAGGGGGCATATGCCCCACACGCTTATTTCCTTATTGCTGCAGTATTATGGCCGTTTCTACATGCATCGTATATGTAACATTATGCGTAACTCACGTATATTGCTAATATCTTATTTAAAATAACAAGCATGTTTATGAACTTTAAATATAAGGAACGAATATTATATAAAAGTTGTACTAACCACTTTAAATGCTCACAAGATCGAAAAATAAGGCCATTAAAGACGATTAATTCAGATAAATTCACAAGCTACACTTAATGTGTTGGACCAGACTCTTCATTCAAGTGACTCAAAATTGCCTTTATCGATGCAGAAAAGTACTATTAAGAAACTGGCGTCTTCCCCAATTGGCGTCTTTCCCTGAATTACCTTATTTCAATATTATTTTAGCCTTTATTTTTTTAGCCTTACGCTTTGTTTAGTTACAAAAAAAAACTATCTAAGTGGCACCTCTGCTTTTTGCTCCTACGCATTTCAATACACTTCATTTAGCGCGCGAGTTCCGATTAGGACGGCAGCGTCAAAAAAACTTATTGGTTAGCAAAAATATTGTAAGTTTTTATCTTTGTTTTTCTTCTTAATTATTTTTGAAATTTTCTTTTAATATGTATCTCTAAGTGAAAATCCTTTTTATTCTGATTATTCATACATTAATTTTATTTTTCTCTTCGTGTTCCACTCACGTGTAGATAGATATAGACCTAATTTTCAATAGGGTTCTGGTTTTCTATTATGTCGAAAATTTCTGCTAAACGGAGAAGGTGGATCCATAAAGTATTGCTTAACCCTATTTCACTGTCCTATATCAGTGACAGCTTTCAAAATCATAATAGTTCTCCATTTTAGTCCAATGTTTCTTTCGGTGTTTTCAATTTTAAGTGCTCAACATCCTCAGATTTTTTTGCTATTATCTAATTTTAGTAGGATATTCTTTTGCGCCATATATTTTATTCGTGTATTATATATATATACTAGCTGGATAGCCCGGCGTTGCACGGGCTTCTTCAAGTGTACAGATTTATGCCTTAGAAGATTCCCTTTCAGTGTCAGCACTTCCTGGTTTTGTGTGTGATTTCTATATTCATGTCATTAAAATACTCTTTTTCGAAGTTTCTTCCACGTCTTTGTCCTGTCGGGTGGGTCTGTTTTCTTGCCACTTAGCTCGGCGTTGCAAGGGCTTTTTCCGAGGATACAATTTTATTCTGATGGAAATTTTCCCTTTCTCTCTGGACACCAGTACTTCTGAGTGTGTGTGTTACTGAGCGATGTGAGTGATTTCTATATTTATGTCATTTAAATCCCCTTTTCAGAAATTTCTTCCACTTCTTCTCTTTGTCAGACAGGTTTCTTTTCCCTCTGTTCAGCCCAGAATTGTATGGGTCTTTTCAAGTATAAAACCTTTTTTTTCCACGAGGGATAAGATATATATATATATATATTTCAAATTTCTATTTTCGATTAAAATTTTACAAAGCTAATCCAGTTTTGTTCTCAAGAAAATAGACAATGTACGAATTTATTATTAAATAAATAATTAAGTAATAAATAATAAAACGCAATATAATTTTAATTCTTTAAAAAAAATATTAATTTATATCAATTTTCGTTAAATAATGAATCAAAAAATGTGTACCGTTAGCTATATATAAAACAACTGATTATATCTGGATGTTTGATTTTTCTATTAAATATATGTGAAAAAGGTAAGGCCTAAAAACTTGTTTAAATTCCTTGTAGAAAAAAGATTTAAAAGGAAATAGTACTATTTGATAAAAACAGGACAGCAGTTTCCTATATTTTAAGGTTTTTTAGTAAATTATTTCTCTTAAAGAAAACTATCAGTTGCGATGTATTATTAAAAATTAAGATCGTATATATTAATTATTTTATACATAAAACAGTGAATTCTTTCTTAAAATTCAAACTAATAAATTGGATTTGAAAAATTACTGGAAAATTCATTATTTACACTCATTCAAAAAGAAAACATCTTTTCCTGACAGAAAAATCTTTTATCTGCTTACGTGCTCTCCGTAAGTGTTTTTTCCGCATGTGCACTATAAGCGCTCAAACTCGTGAGTTCTGAGGTAGCTTTCATATAATTAACTATTACTGGCATTTGGCGATTTTTCTAATTTTTTTCATTGTATTTTTACGGCTCTCCAAGGAGGAAAAAATACATCTTCTTTAAAAATATTTTTTTTATAAAAAAAGCACAATTTTTTTTTAATTAAAAAATTACAAAATTTTTTTTTTTTTTTTTTTTTTGAAGTTTTACAATAATTTGTTTCAAATTAACTTGGCAGCGTTGGAAAAGGTTAAAAAAATGTACCATGTGACGAATCCGATCTCTTCCACCTATTTTCTAATAGATCCCTTGCCGACAGACGTTGCGAAAATTCCAGGCATTTTCCTGATTGCTGGGAAGGAATTTCGTAACTGGGTGGTCGAGTTTCTGAAACTTTTTTCCCAGCTGACCGGACTGTCACAAAGAGGCACCTTAACATTGTGTATTCATTTTCCCGTGATTCGGTGACGACGGCGCGTCTGAGAACGTACAAATGTGCACCCAGCCTCGGCGCCTCTTGGACTAGTGAACAGGAAACGAGACCGATTTGGTGCGGCAGAAGGGTAAGAGATCAAGGGAGCCGAGACCGGAAGGTGGCAGAAGAACAAGAGGGATTGAGGCCGACAAAGAGATCAGAGAAGGATAATTAGGAGAAATAGAGAGGATATAAGAAGAGCAAGAGAGTCCGGAAGGAGACTGGATTTTGAAGGGAGCCGTTTGGACGTCCCTTGAGCGATAAAAAAAAGCGATAACGAGCCCGCGAAGTACAGCGGTCTCCCAGCTTGGAAGATTAGGGAACGGGAGAGAGTGCAAAAGAGTACGGCGAAGTTGGAGCCAGCGAACTCACTCAGACTCGGTGAGGAATTACCGAGAGTGAACCTTTTTACTCACGATTTGAATTAGGACTTTTCTCTAGCGGGCGAAGGTACGCCCTTATTTTATGTGAAAGAGACTCGAAATCATTACGGATCCTTTTTGCTATTGAATTGTAAAGAATATACCATTTTATTTTTATTTTTTTGATGATTTTCATTCTGAAATAAATAGTTATCCAAGAGCTGTGGGAAATCATTACAACCAATCTGCTTGAAAAATAGTTTTTATCTTTTTTTTTTAGGAATTTAAATAAGAAAAATTTAAAACATTGTAGAAATTGAGATTTTACTAATATATTTCAAGTTAATCACATGTTAAAAATATTTATTTTTTAAACAAAGTTTGTGACGTCTCTCGCGTTCTTCTTCTAACATAACTCCTAAGTTCTTTGACGGCCACGATTAATGGCAAAACCTTTCCAACCCAATACCAAGAAGAGAAACAGGACGAATATGCAAATAGGATATACTTTAAAAGGATAGAGGGTTTGGTGAGATAGGACGGCAAGCCTAGAGATATCTTAGTGTGGAACTGTTCGGAACAAGCGTTAGACGACCTACAACCAAGGAAGAAGGATACGCTCATCGTCATTAATAATATTAAGTATAAGAAAGATTAATAAGGTCTGAGTGTTCTTATCTACAAATAGCCGAACAGGAGAGTCTTCAATTAAGGTAGGAGGATTACTCAATAAAAGGTAATATTTTGTATAGGAAGTTAGATTTAGCAGATTGTTAAATATAATTAAGATAAGTGATCTAGTTGTGCGATCTGACTTGCATATTCAGTTTAATTTGTGGCTTATTCTCACTTAAAGAAAGTTGTTATTTAGAATTAAGTAATTTAAGTTATTCTTAATAAAAGTTGTGTTAAGAATTACAAAATATCTCATCTATTAGATAATCCCACACCTCTAGCTTACGCGGATCCCAC
>BMAV01021343.1:0-13710 GCA_019973955.1 Trichonephila inaurata madagascariensis | reverse complement strand
AATGAAGCTCAAAAACAAAGCAACATTTCATGGAATTACTAATACAGATTGTTCCATTGTGAAATTCAAGATCAGAAAAATTGTAATTACAGTCAATTTAATCAATTACTTTGACAAAACTCAAAAAGCATAAATGGCAACAAAAAAAAAACCCGCTAACAGTTATTAACTCTCTTGTTAGTTTATAATTATTAATTTTTTAAAACACATCAATAACACATCAAATAAAAGCCATTTTTATTTTCATAAATGCTAGAACAACTTAAAAAACATTACTGTTGCCATTTTCAATTTAATTTTTCAAAAATCCTCAAAACAAAGATAATAATCAGGTAATAAATCAACTTTGCCCATATTTTTAGTTGATTCATCTGTCATGGCATTAACCTCAAGATCATTTGATCACGATCTGAATCACAAGTCATCTCAAGCAACAAAACTATAAATTTCACTTTCAAGCATTTAAACAAATCAAACATAAACAATAATCAGCCTCGCATCAATAATCAAACCCTTATTTCCCTAATTTTTACATTCCCATCAATACAAATCATTAAACAATAGACATCTTTAATTTTTCAATGTCAGATTTCAAAAAACAGCAGCTTATCACTTTCAAGGAATTGTTGGATAGTCATGAATTGGTCAATGTAACTCTACAGACAGAAGATGGTGGTCAGCAGAAGGTCCATTTGGAGATCTTGGCGGCTGTCAGTCCTTACTTCAGGCGCTTGATCAATTCCTCAAAGAATGGTTCATGGGATACGATCACTGTGCCAGAAACGTCGAAGGATACTTTGGTGGAAATCATTAACTACATTTACACGGGGAAAGTATGCTTGAGGGAAGAAAAAGTGAAATCTTTGATAGATAGTGCAGAGATCTTAGCCATTCCAGGTATCATTAAGCTTTGCAAGAAATTTTTGACAGCAAATATCACGGTGCCCAATTGTATTAGTAGGTATAATTTCGCTAATAGCTATCAGTACTTGGATTTAAGAGAGAAAGCAATGAAATTCATTCTGACTAATTTCGAAGAAGTAAGTAACGATATTTTATTGTTTGAGGGGCTATATATATGTGTGTGTGTATGTGTGTGTAACAATTTAAGGTATCCGACTACTTGCGACAATTTTTTTTTAAAAAAATGGAGATTTGGGGATTTTTTTGTGGTTTTTAGATTTATTTAGTACATTTTAAGAAAAAAAGGCTAAAACTAAGGAGAGAAATGATAAATTATTACTACTAAAATGGGTAAAAATGGACAAGAAATTACTTAAACGGGGCCCGATGTGTACAAATAGTAAATGAACAGATTCTTAATTTTTCAATTTTGATGTATTACTTTGCTATTCCTTTTTGAAATGACCTTTCGGAGTAATAATAAGAGATATTTTAATTTTTGTTAAACCTCGATCACTTTATCTTAGTTATTATATAAAATTGCTTAAAAAACAGTGATTATATTCACATAAGGAACTGTAAATCTTGTAAGAAAATAGTGATTGATAAATCTGAAAGTTAAAATACTTCTACTGTTATACAGAACCTACACAAAAAATGTCAACAAATTATTTTGAAAACCTTTTTGAGCAATCGCTGTCCCCGCTTAAGCTTTTCGAAAAAAAAACACGTTTTGAGTAAAACGCATTTTAAAGTTTGACATCTTATGTAAAGCTGTGGTATCTGCTTTTACTAAAACACTTGTAGTTTTTGTTCTAATGAATGGAAAATAAAAACCTTGGTATTTTTATAAAGCTAATGAGATGGCCTATAAATTAAAATTATAAAAGAAATGTGCTATGTTTTTTAAAAAATCATGATTTTAGGGTAGTCGGATTTCTTAACACTTAATATTAATTTAAATTCTAATCTCTCTTGTATATTTTCTCTAAACTTAATTAAAAATATCATTTTTCGAAACGCAGGTCTCAATTTAATTCCTTTATTAAAAGGATCATTCTCTGTTTTGATTTATTTCCTATTTATGAAACAAAATCTGGTTAAAGTGTATATTGGGGGGAAGGGGGGCTTTGGTGAAGTAAATTTTTTTTGGCAACCTAAATCGTTCACCAAGCTACTTCATTTAGCGATAGGTGTTTTTGGTGACCTGATTCGATAGCCAAGCTGTCTATGACATCTAGATAAAAATCGCCTAATCCAATGAAGAATCACCAAACCCAAGCCCCCCCTCCCCTAATCTACACTTTAGCCAAAAATATACCTAAATAGCTTACACATGCAATTTGTCAACAGCAAACATATTTTCCAGGTTTTTCCCTTAAACCGCCTAAATACTTTCTAAAAATAACACGTTTCCTTTATTTAAACAGGGGACTGTAACAGTCCTGATTTTTGTAAAATTCTATTTCAGCTCCCAATTTTGGGAAAGGAGAGAAACAAATTGTGTCAAATAATGTAAACAGTTCTTTTTTCTGTATTGAACTTATATCTCATATGAGGCTAATAACTCATATAGTTGCTGATAAATAAAGACATGGGGTGAAATAGGATCCAGCTGCTAACTTTTTTTTCTAGAGTAATTTCCTGTGTCGAGTCGTTGGAGATTCTCTCTTTTTTATGATCTGCAATTGAGACAAAAGTTGGCATTAAAAAGCTACTCTCTTAATGTCTATATTATTTAAGCAAATGCTTTGATTTCTATTCAGCTATTTGTTCTGTCATGACTATAATATCAAGCAAAAATGAATCCATTATATATATACATATACGCATACATAAGGACTTTCGATCCGTATTATCGCAACATTCGTCTACTCCAGGGATGACGAACCAGTGGCACGCGTGCCATCAATGGCACGCTGCACAATAATTTGGGCACGCCAGTGATCAAAATGTGGTCTGCATTTTATTTCAAAATAACAAATTTCACTATGAAGTATTACGAACAAAGGCGAGGGATCAATCGCGGGGTGGCGGGGAGCACACCCGTTTGTTATTGACTTGCCTTAGTTACGTCCTGGACTACGTTTGCTTATGATGCAAGATTTGTCTACGCATAGCATAGTCAATTTCGTTGACACAACTGTATTTTAATGTTTGTGTTATTATCACGATTTTTGACTGTTATTTAATATGAGCAAAAGAACAAAAAGTGCAAGATAGTAAATGTAACAGAGAATTTTAAACTTGGTGAATCTAGAAATATGGCATTATTAGTAAGGGCGAGAAAGCGGTGTGTATTTTATGTTCTGGAACAGTGGTATGCTGAACATCGTCTGTAAAACGGCATTTTGAAACAAATCACAAATCTTGTTAAAACAGTAAACCACAGCAAAAATAATTAATGCTTAAAAACCATTTGGCAGTTTACTCTAATTCAGCATGCATTTTACTAAAAGTAACATCTTACAATCCTAATATAAGTTATTTGTCATCCAATCTGCAACAACAGAAGTCACACTAATTTTACCTTAATTTGAATTACAAGCCTAACTAAAACATGTACAAACTATACAGTACAAAAAGTATTTTTTCGTAGTAAATAAAGAGTTTGAGTTGTTAGTATTTAGTTTTTTTTTCAACCACAAGTCAATTCTATTTGATGGCACGTATGTTCCTCATTAAACACTTCTTGAGAAAAATTGCACGTTGATTCATAAAGGTTCGCCACCCCTGATCTACTCTATTAATAACTCGCCAATTTGGCAACCCTGAATTCCTATTAGTTGTACGCGCTGAATTGGCAACTAGGTGCTTCGTTTCATGTAATGTCGCCAATAGGTTCCGATAATAGATAAGTACCAGGCTTTCATCTCTCTATATAGAAAATGTTTCATTGCATACTGAAAAATAAAAATTGAAGACTATAATTCAACGTAAATTTGGTACTTAAGCATTATCACAACCGTATATTGGCGACATTTTGTGAAACGAAAAACATGGTTACCAGTTCAGCGTGTATGACACATGCGAAACCAAAGTTGCCAGCTTAGTGAGTTATCTTGGATTTTGGCATTGTTGCTATAGTACGTAAGTACCTTAAATTTTTCTGACAAACAGTGGTATTCTCAATCGCGAGTTAACCTCGGGTTATCCTAGAACCGGGGGTAACTCGCAGATTGGCGAAACATCATTATTCTCAATTACGGATCGCGCCAAATCCCCGGATTGTTCATCCCAAGGTAACCCGCCGATTTCGGAGGGTAACTCGCGGATTTCGATCACGCGAATCTGTTTGTAAACAAAGATGGAAGTAACAAATAATATGTCACGTGATTATCAGTGTCCAATCACAACGACTGTAACATCTTGCCCACGCATAACTCACGGATTCGGTAATCGTCAGTTCGAGAATAAGAAAGGAGAATTATCCGCGAGTTATTGGCGAGCGAGGGTTACCCAATCCGTGAGTTTTCTTTTCAATAACTCGCGATTGAGAATACCACCGTTATAGCCATGAAGCCAGTTTCTCAGAAGCACCCAGTACTTACATATAATCGTAACAATTGCCAACTCTATTAATAACTCACCAAGTCGGCAATCCCGATTTCCTATGTGTCGTACGCGCTGAATCGGCATCCATGTGCTTCGTTTCATATAATGTTTTTTTTATGTGCATACTGTGTGTTGCCATTAATAAAGTCTGCTTGGCGAAATTTGTGCAAGTGAAATGGAAAAGTACCAATTAAATTTATCCTACTCTAAAGACTTTTTTTTTTATCTTAATACATTCTTTAGTCGCCCATCCGGTATAGTGGTTATTGACGCTGGCTGCAGTGCCGGAGGGTCTGGGTTCGAGTCCCGGATAAGACATGGATGTTTGTGTTGTAATCTTTTTCTCTTCTTTATTATGTGGGCTTCACGCTTAGTTCTATGTAAGTCCTCCTGTGTGATTATTTGAGGTGCACTGGGTTATAAATGTTCTCAATAAAAATAAATATTATTAAGAAAATTTCACGCTATAAAAGTACAGTGAATTTATAGAATTATAGCATGAACTATAGCATTATGTACAAAAAAAAAAGTAAAATTTAACAGCTCTATTATGCATAAAATATGGAATTTTAAGGAAAACCATTCTTATTTTATACATTACTTCAAAAGATTATCTTACTTTATAAAAAGACATAACATCTTAGCAAAAAATTCTTTGAACTAAATCTCACAAAATCATCAAAAGTTTTCTTGACAAGTGCATCTGTTTTACATATAATTTTTTCAGTATGAAAGGATTTTG
Source organism: Trichonephila inaurata madagascariensis (assembly GCA_019973955.1). Lineage (NCBI taxonomy): Eukaryota > Metazoa > Arthropoda > Arachnida > Araneae > Nephilidae > Trichonephila > Trichonephila inaurata. Next base: position 8,510 of record BMAV01021343.1, on the reverse strand, counting down.
CATTCATTATTGTTAAAAATAAAAATATGATCTCTTTCTTTTTTTTTTAATGTAAGGAAATAAATACAATTCAGTTTTTCTTGCAAACAATAACTTCTAATTTTCTTAATCCTGTAAATGGGTTATATCCAAAATCAGTGCTAAAACAAAGAGAAGGTGCACGATTTTTTTTCTTGGGAAAAAATGCCCTAACAAAATTTTAACAAGTAATATAAAAAAATTTAAGTCAATTCCTACTTAGGTCAACAAAGAAAAATTTTATTTTAGTTATCTTTTATCAAATAACTACAATTAATATAAAATTATGTATATACATATGACAGAATTACAATATTAAATGGCATTTAATTTTTATTAATTATCATTAAAGTATCGTATTGTCATCCAAAACAATCGTGTATAGAGAATTTAAGCTCAAATGAGCGCTTTAAAATGGGAGAAAAAAAATCTTTTAAAGTTTTGACACAAGTCGCCAAAAATGATGCGAACGTGGCTGTATCTGTAATTCTTTGAATAATTAGTTTTAATCAATTACTTTTTATTAATTCTAATTAAATTACCGTATTGTCATCCAAAATAATCGTGTATATAAAAGTTCAGCTCAATGGAGTGCCTTAAAATGTATTTTATTAACGATTGAAAATTTGAACAAGACATATAGGGAGATTGTGAACTAATAATAGGAATTGAAAAAGAGAGTTTCGGCTGCGCCAATCTGTTTGCAATCGCTTGTAAGTTCTTAACTTAGAAATGCCATTATCTTTAATTTGAGTATCTCCAAAATGTAAAAAAGTATATTATTTGTACATACGTGTTATGTCTTCGAACAATTTCGCTAAATTAAAATACATAACCAGATGCTGTAATCATTGTTATTTATGTGCTTAAGTTTTATAATTATTGTATTTAAACATGCACAGGAATGATTTTCCATTCTTCGTGGCATTTAGCAACGGCTTTTTATTTGACAAAATTGATCGGCGGTATCATACATAAGTACCAATTTATTTTACTACAAATGCTATATTGTGTACCATCAATAATATTATTTTGATTTGGAGTGTTTTAATTGCAACTCACACTCTTATAACAACTTTTCTAAGATTGAAAAAGGAAATGACGAGGTAGGTCTCGAAACTGTTTTGGTTGCCACAATTCAGAAGGTTTTTTTCATTTATCTTTGTTCATATGTCCTTAGAGGAGGGAGAGATCTCCTTCTGAAATCTAAGTTAAAAAAAAATCGCCAATGAAGACACTGTCGCGCCTTTTTCAGTTTTGAATCTTTTTTTAGGTGTACAAATCAAATCCAGAGTACAGTGAACTTCAGATAGACGACTTGGTGACTATTCTGAGTTCAGATTTCCTGAATGTGAAAGACGAAGAGACTGTTTATTGGGCTATGATCAAGTGGTTGGACGCAGATGTGAGCAGTAGGTCTTACCATCTTTCTAATATTCTGCGTTGTGTACGAATAGGTCTCTGCAGTTTCAAGTAAGTTTTCTTCAAATTTTGTATATTGATGAAAATTTACGATGTCTTTATTTTGTACTTTTTATTTTGTACAGAAATATTTTTTTTTCTTACATATTATAGTGTCGTCCAATTCGTCAAATGAAAAGACTTAACCAAATGACCCTACATGCAACCAATAGTAGATAACTGTTTCTTTGCATGTGCAAATACACTAAAAATCTTATTTGTGCATATAAAGATAGCATTTGGCGACGTCTTTTAATTTCGCAAAATTGTTCGACGGTTTAATACGGAAGTACGAAAAGTATTTGTACTAGCCCTTAAGGCTGTTTTCGGTTAATGTTAAAGAATAGGACCCGAATTAGGTACATTTTTTCAGACATAAAAGAAATGAAAAATTAATATTATATTCTGGCTTCACTATCCCTTAGAGAACACCATATTTTATCATTCTTCTCGTTTTGACTGAGCCGAGCCATTTCTTCTGGTATAAAATGTGTTTCGCGTTTTTTCTCCTATACCGTAATGTTAAACAAGCTGTCCTTTCACGTGTTAAAATGAAAAAAATAATACTCAAGGAATATTTTGAAATTTTAGAAACGCTATATTGTTAATAAATGTATGAGTTATAACGTTGCAAATTTTCGTGAAAATTGAGGCATTTTTCTGTCTGAAAACGTGCTCCGCGTTTAGTTCAGGTTCTCGGACTTTTGCCGAAAACAGCATTAGTTCACTGGTTTCGGCTTAGCTGATTCATTAGATAAATCGACAACTGAATTCATAGATCCTATTTATATGAAAACAGTCAATGTGCAGGGCGATTTAAAAAGAAGTATACAGTTTCAATGCACTATATAAATCAAAAACAATATAAGATATTATATGTCACCTGTAACAGGATTGTAAGGGGCTATTTGTGGCCGTGGTAGACGAGTGGTATAGGTATCGGATCGTGGCTGGCTTTGTTACGAGTTCGAGCCCAGTACCACTAAAGACCCGCCATATAGGGCATCGATGCATGCTAAATCTGGCGAGAGCTGGAACGTCCTTCCGTTGGTGTGGTGTGGTAGTTAGGAGAGGGGGGTGCCAGCTCAGTTGTCGTCCACGTCACTTGACCAATGGTTCAAAATTATGTGGTCCGTCGCCAAAAGCCCTCGTGTAGCTGAACAGTGCGGCGTTAATATTCACTCACTCACGTAAGAGGCTATTTAAGTTTTGTTAGAGACAATCACAAATGCTCTATGTGTAAGCCTTTAGCCACACGACTTCCATCGAGCCGTTACTCCATTCCCACCCAAACACGTGTAAAGGTATGAGGTCCATAGATAACGGCTGTGATACGCTATTTAAGTTTCATCCATAACCTTTACTTTTGCACAAACACAGCCTGTAATTTTAAATTTTTCAAATCGTTGTTAGAAAAATTTTCTAGTTGGAGGTTTTTCTCCGAATCTTGATCGAAAATGCCGTTACACAGGAGTTGTGGATTCCATTTAAAAACACAAAAAGCCCTTTTCCCTCCAGATACCACCACTTCGACTGACTAGTCACATGACATGCTTCTGTTTCTTACATCACTTCCGTCAGGGCCTAAAGACAAACTTTAAGCGTACATCTACCTTACGGTTCAGTGAGGTGGTTCCTGTTCTTAACTGTTACGGTTTTACAGCATCTAGAAAGTGTATACTTCTTTATGAATCACCCTGTATATCGTCTTAAGATTTCAGTTGTAGATTTCACTTTTACCAGTATCTAAGTAACTTTTTCATTTCTTTCCCAGAAAACAGATGGTACAATGCTTAGACATTTTTTTTATTACAAAACTAAATATTTACGATGTGTAATCTTTCCACATTATTCCTGTCTAAATGTATTTTAAATGGATGGCTTAACTCAGCTATACTCAACTTGTGGCCCACCAGATCTTTCTGAGTGGCCCAGTCTTGACCCGTTGCCCAAACCAATTTAATTTATTAAGAACAAGGTTTTAAAAATTTAGGGAAAAATTCTATCAATTAAGCAATCCCATATATCAATTTTGCTATCGATGGGTTGTGGGTAGGAATTGCAGGATAACTTTTTTCCTTTTTGGAGTTGTAACGGCTAGGTTTACAAATAAAAGTGGAATAGCGACCATTTTATGGATGAAACTAATTTTTAAGTAACTCTCAAGTCTTCCAAGCAAAAAAATATTAAAGATTATCTGTTATTTCAAGACAATTGGAATCTTGACTGTTTCGTCGAAAAAAACGATCATAGATCAACAACTTGTTCAGTTTGTCGTGAAAGTGCTTTATTTAAAATATATAATTTTGCTCGTCACTATACCACTGAGTACACATTTTTCAATGCCTCCTTTTTTTTTTAGGATCTCTTTCAAGACGAGATAAATTCACTTTCTTAAAAAAAAAACCTTTGCAACAGCAACAAAATATTTGGGGATGGGGGACTTGGAATAATAAATGAAAGGAAATCTAAATTGCAGAGTAACATAACAGAGTAAAAAATGCATAAAACCTGAGTTTTGTGGGTTGAGTTTGGTGGAGTTTAATATAGTTTCAAAATGAAATTCAGAATTACTATTATTTTGATCAATTTCTGCCTTTTAAATGTTGCAGCCCGCGTGAAATAGTTGTCATATATATGAGGCCAGGCTGAAAAAAAGTTTGAGTACCTTTGGTTTAACTAGCAGCACTTGAGAAATATGTTACAAATGTGTTTAATGTGAAACACAAAAGTGGATAACCAATCTCAATTTTTTTCACATTTTTTAACAGATTTTTCGAAGATCACATTTGGACTAATGAACTTATCTCAAAGAATGAAGACTGTCAAGGTATCTTGTTCCAAGCATCTCAGTTATTCGCAGACCTTCAAAACGGGGACTCTCCCCAAGTTGTGTATGATCTGCATCATCCCTTCCTGCGCCCCAGAGTTCCAAATGAGATCATCTTCGTGATGGGAGGGTGGAGCGCAGGCAGCGCCACTAATATCATGGAGACATACGACTGCAAGACACAGCGATGGTTTCTCTCTCTCAATTCGGACTCTATACCCAGGTGGGGATTCTTTATTTATCTTTGGATTTTCACAAAAATGATTTCGGTCTGTTTTATTCTGATGTTATCAGGGAAAATATTTGAACTGACATTTTCTCTCATTCTTTTCCTTGTTGAACTTTGTGGTTCATTTCAGTTTAAAACAGCGGTACTTTTCCGTTAGCCGTGCTTAAATGTCGCCAATTGTGAACCAAACGCGAGCCAAATCGCGAAGCGAATGACAAAACAGCCAACAGAATATAACTCAACATTCAACTATACGTTCACACACACAACTATCAGACAACTATCAGAAAGAATGCTTACAATTATTGGTTTTTACAGAATACGAGGATATCCTTGAAAATTTTCTCAAATGGATCGCTTACTCCTCGTCTCCACATAAATTCAGCGAGGTACGACTCCAAATTATGGCGAGAAGTTCTCCTATGTTTTTTTATTTCTCCATTTGACACTGCCCCAAACCAAATTTTCATCATTTTTGAAAACAAAAATTAAGATGGAAGAAAGAAAGGAAAACGGGCTTTGTTTTGAATGAATTCAGAGGGAGAGAGCACGTGGCCCCAAACGAGCATTCCCTTTGCGGTTGTAAGAACTTTGGTGGAATTCTACATTATTCGGTGATTTTTCGCTTGCGCACAGCTAACGGTAAAGTACCAAAACATCAATAACTTTCCAATATTTCACAGTACTCTCTTCGGTTGAATCAGATTCCTAAATGTACACAATAGGTCCCGGGCTCATGACCGGCGAGCCGGGAGTGCAAGCCGTGGTGCGACTAAACACCCGCCATGTAGAGGGGCTGTACACGTTAAATCTGTTCACTCTAGCATAGTTTGGAAAGAGAGGTGCTAGCTCAGTTGTCACTTGACCAAGGTTCAAGATTACGAGGTACGTCGCCAATAGCCCTTCTGTTGCTTTAAAGTGAGTTGGGGGGTGTTTTGCTAATCAAACTTCGAAGTCAGATTTCGTTTGAATTAATACTTCACGATATGTTAGGTATTTTTAAAATGGTTTGTTCGTAACATAAAAGTATAATTAAATGCGGGAAGTTACATTAAGTGCTTCTAAGATTGTCTTAAATGTAAAAGATAGAAATATTTTAGAGTTTTCAAAAATAGTTTTGTGATATCACTATGTGCATTTAAAATTAGAGAATAAGTTAAAGAAAATTTATTAATATTAATATTTATATAAATTTCATAATATTGTAATGGGTCTATCCACGAATCTTTCACTAATCCTCTTGGGTAAAATTATTCTTTTTAACTGTAACCTTTCTCGGTGAAGAAGACGAGATTTAGATAAATGAGTACTTCTACTTAAACATTGGTATCAGGGTACGCGAGGATGGTCGATGGTTGGTATATGACGGTTAAAAGTTGAGATTAAATTGTGAACAAGATTACGAGACCGGAGGTTGTATATTTAAGCAAGATATTTGAAGATAATTCAAGCATAGGTGTCGAGAGTGCTCCAGTCTTCAGCTAAGTACTTTTATTTATAAGTTAGTTGAATTAAACCGATGGGATTGCTCTTCCGGCTTTATTATTCAGTGCTTTCCCTACGTTTAATTGTTTTGGTTGATTAAGTGAAGGTAATAAAATTGTGTTAAAAGTGCTATGGGGCTGATCTTTGCTCGGACCCCCAAACACCAACAACCCCTGGGTTGTTACAATATGTTCATAATTAAACATGGTAAAATGATTAAATGTTCACTCATCCGGTATAGTGGGTAGTGATACTCTCTGCTGTGCTATAGGACCTGGATTCGGATACTGGATAAGGCATGAATGTTTGTAAGCGTATAGTGCCTTAGCGGCATGGAGGTCCTTTAAATAGCCGTGGAGCCGCAAGTCCTCTTGTGGGGTTAGGAGGATGGGAAGAGAGGTAGGAGTTTCTTGACTGAGTGCGCTCTCCCTCAAAATTGGGCGGGGGGGGGAGGAGGAACCTAGCCAAATTGTACTGTCACCTGTGCGGTGCTCAAAGCTACGACTAACAACAGGCGTACATCTAGCCCTTTGCCGTGATGAATCTCGAGAGCCTCGATCTGACACTGTCAGACATATGTGGTTTTAGTAACAAGAACAACAAAAAAAATGATTAAATAACATCCGAATAATTAATGCTCAACTTTCTTGATTTTTAGTTTTTGAATTGTTATCTATCTAGGTCATTGATATTAGTCATTTCTTCTTTAATCAATGCTGGGTAGTATTCATATGTGTGTGCATGTGTGTGTAATAATCCACTGAAATTTCTCTTGAGGAATTTTAATTCATAATTGTCTTGGGCCCTCCAAGACTTCGCGTGATAATTAATTTCTAATTTACCTACCTAGTGAGAAATTAACAAAACTTTATCGCCCAACTTCTGCATTTTTAAACAGAATGATGCAATCTTGCATTACCTGCGTATTCGGGGACTAATCAGAGAGAAACCTTTACCGAAAATAATATGATTCTAATTGCTTTCGGTTGACTAACATTATACATAGACGAGATTTCCAGAATCACACAACGAAACATGCTTTGTGTGTTAGTGCCATGGCCTCGTCTCTGTTGTGTTTCGCGTAACTGTTTTTTTTTTCTGTGTTTGGGGTGCTTTTTTATGATATGTATATCAAATACGGATGTTTATAAAGTATAAAAGCCTCCTCATCCTTTTCACGATTAGTACCAGAATATATGAAATCAGGTCCGTGAAATTTCATATATATATAAGAAGGATTTCATTCGGTGTGAAGTGTTAGAGTCGGAGTTATATTTTCGTCGCACTATAAAGCTGCTGGTGACTAACCTCGCAATTTTGAACCACGGTCAAGTGACGATGCCGACATCTGAACTGGCACCCTCCCCCTTCTAACTTTCACACCACAGCAATGGGAGGCCGTTTGAGCCTCGACATATTTAACGTGCTTTGGCTGCTTCTGTATGGAGGATCTTCAGCGGCATGAGAGTAGAATTCATGACATGCCAACCACGAGCCAGTGACTTTGACCAATAGGCTACCATTGAGAGTGATAGAAAAACGATAAAGATTAATCATAAGGATATAATTACCATTGTGTATCATTTCTCTCTCGATGCTGTTATTTCATACACTTTCTTAGTAATGTACAACGTTTAAATACTGTCGAATCTCTATATAACGAAGTCGCTGAATCCTGGAAAAAGTTCATTATACAGAAAATTCGTTATATAGAGGTTTAGCTTTCATTATACTTTATAAACCACATAAAACAAATTTTTAAATTCATAAACACTACATTTTTAAAAAAAGTAATTATTCACGCCTTTTAAAAAATTAATATATGTTTATTTTACATATCTCTTACCCATAAAAAAAAAAAAGAAAGAAAAAAAAAAACTGCAAGGAAAACAAGAAAAAAGAATGTCGAAGAATACACTGTATTTTCAATATTAAGCAAATAATTTTATTTTAAAATTCAGGCATTTTAAGGACATTTTCTAATTTAAAGCATACAAGTAATATTAAGCATACATTATTTTATAACTAGAGCAGGGGGACACGGGACTACTCCTCTGAGTGAGAATGGAGATATCGAAGATGTTTCTAGTGAACTGGACAATGGGGGTTAAAGGTTGCACTTCTTATATGAAACGTCCAAAACTCTTTTGCTCTCGGCGAGTTAGGATCTAATAAAACCAGTTCAAGATTTATGAACACCATAAAATATGCTAATAAGAAAATAACTTGAAATGTTCAGAAATATTTTGAAAATATGGAGAACAAAAATTGAATAACAAAAGAAAAATTTCGTTATATAGAAAATGCACTTCGCTATAGAGAGGTTATTTTACGATGAAAATCGAGAATTGTTCAAGATTCCAGGAAAAAGTTCGCTATATAGAAAAATTTGCAGTATAGAAGTTCCGACTGTATTTACAATATTTACTGTTTTATTGTAGGTAGTGTAATGAGACACCAAAAAGCTGAATCTCTTTATCTTATTAA
>BMAV01021342.1:77391-131151 GCA_019973955.1 Trichonephila inaurata madagascariensis | reverse complement strand
AACTATACTTGAATACACTTAAGCCTATAATAAATATACTCTTTATATTCATAATAAAATATACTCTTAATAAGCTTTTTTGCAATATTTTTCAAAACAAAATTCTTTTAACACGAAAAAATATGCAAGTCCCTTCACTTTCATATTAAACGATTTTACTGTAAATGTTATACGTATAAAAATTTAATTAATAAATATCTTGATATTGAACATACAATTAATGTTATAGTGTTAGTGGTTGAATATTAAATTTATAAATGTTACAATGTAAAAGTATAAATGTTAAATATATAAATGTAAAAAAACGCATATCTAAAAAATTCAACAGTTAATTTTACATTCCCCTTTTAACTTGGTTTTTCGAAATAAAAATTTTCTTATTTCATCTAACACAGTTTTAGAGATATGTCGCGAAACATATCCTCTATCTTATTACAATATTCATATCTTTTTTTGCGTGGTTAAGCGGATTTTCGAGAAACGTATATACCTTATAAAGCAACTCAAAGGGAAATAATGTTATTTAGCATGCGAAACACATTTTTTTTAACTCTACTCTCCTAATACATGAAGTAGGAAGTAAATCATAAGTTGTAAAAACTGCAATATAAGATATCATTATGTTTCTATATAAGATATATATATATATATAAGGATATCAGTATATATTTACAGAATAGGATTTAAATACAACCTCTGATAATAAAGTTCGGAGAAAATTCCTGTAACATAACGTAGATCAGGGATGGCGAACCTTTATGGATCAACGTGCCATTTTTTCTAAAGAAGTGCTTAATGAGGTATAGACGTGCCGTCAAATAATTTTGACTTGCGATAAGTGGTCAAAACTCGTTATTTATTACGAAAAAAAAATACCTTTTGTACTGTATAGTTGTAAATGTTTTAGTTATACGTGTAATTCAAATTAAAGTAACATTAGTAAAACTTCTGTTGCTGCAGATTGTACGATGATAAATAACAAATTAAGATCGTAAGATGTTACTTTTAGTTGAATGCATGTTAAATTGGAGTCATCTGCCAAATGGTTTCCAAGCAATTATTTTTGCTGTGGTTCACTTTTTAGACAAGAGGATTTGTGATTTGCTTCAAAATGCCGTTTTACAGATGATGTTCTGCATATCACTGTTCCAGAACACATAAAATGCACACCGCTTTGTCGCCTTTACTAATAATGTCATGTTTCTAGATTCACCAAGTATGAAATTCTTTGTTACACTTATTATCTTGCACTTTTTGTTCTTTTGCTGAACTAGTCATGTTAAGTAACAGTTAAAAATCGTAAATATAACACAAAAAAACTTTAGACTACAGTAGTTTCATCGAAATTGACTATGTTATGTGGAGACAAATATTACATCATAAGCAACTCTAGTCCACGACGTAACTAAGGCAGAACAATAATAAACGAGTGTGCTCCCGGCCGCATTTGTTCGTAATACTTCATACTGAACCTTGTTATTTTGAAATAAAATGCAAACCATTTTGATTGCTGGCGTGCCCAAAATGTTGTGTCGCGTGCCATTGATGGCACGCGTGCCACTGCTTCGCCATCCCTGACGTAGATGAAATATTAACTAAAGTTAACTTACTGTCCTTCGAAATAGTCACCTCCCATAACTATGCTCCACAGAGATCTGCTATACATGTCCTGGAAACTTCGCAAGAAGTCTTCTTTTGAGATGGAGTTCAAAAGCCTCGTCATGTACAGTTGGATGTCAGAAATATTGCCAAATATCTTTACTTTCAAAGCGAGTTTGAGTCGAGGGAATAGGAAAAAATCTGAAGGATTAAGATCTGGTGAGAATGATGGATGTTCAACTTGCACTGTCCCCTTTTTTTCCAGGAACTGTTTGACAATACTGGCTGTGTGAGGAAGAGCACTGCAGTGAAAAAAACATAAGCCGTATTGTGTGTACTGGGGTCGTACACTGCGTAGACGTTTGATGAAGCGGGTCAAAGTTTCAATGTATCTTTCAACTTTCATCGTCCAGCTATCATGCGCACAGTTAATAGATTATCTTTCGTGATTAATTTACTCACATTCTCAATGTTTTCGTCACTGACGGAAGCCACCGGTCTTTTGGTACAGGGGTTGCCAGAAACGCTTCTCGAAAACGGGCGGAGCACTCGTACACATACTACAGGGACAGTGTTTGATCTTCATAAACACGTACCAGCATCGAATAAGCTTCTGTCGGTGTCTTGCCATGCTTAAAATAAAACTTTCAATTGGTTTTTGTTCATTAAACCAACGCATTAAACAAGCACTTTGTAAAGCAGGTCTTACACGAAACACAAATGACGTTCAACAGAACAACGGTGAGGGCAGATGGTCAACACCTGCCACTACGTATATGCAGCGTTTTGCTTCGCCATTGTAGCCAGATCGGCCTTTCTGACTTCATTCTCTGAGCTTTATTGTCCTAGGATGTAATATAGGTCAAATGGTCAATTTTGTAAACACAATATTTAAATGGAATGGTAAAAATTTAAGTTCTTACAGTTTTATTGTAACGAGTTAGTACACATAATTAGCAATGTAATTTCAATATTATAATAAAGTAATTAAAGTTTTAAAACTGCATATTCTCTATTCGGTAAATACACACACCCTTAGTTTCGTCTTTTGCACAAAAGACTTGAGATATTTCTAATCATTCTAATAATGAAATATATATGTTTAATAAGATTTAAGTCATGTCAATGCTGCATTGACACGATAAAATAATTGATACAAATAAAATAACATGTTATTCGGATTCAATGATTTTTAGTGAGTCTGTTCAGTTGAAATAAATGAAACTGATGAATCAAAATAAATGATAAAATAATATTTCAGTTTCGATGTTTACACATTACCCCCCGTTTCAGTACAGTCTGAAAAATTTTATAACTCTTTTACGCCTAAAACTAAATTCTAATTTGTTTTTACTCATATCTATTACTATTTATTTCCAAATTCATAAGTGCTGAACAAAATCATTTTTTTTTTCAATCTTTGGAAAGAATCTTCGTTACTAAATAATATTTTAAAGCCATTGTCGTAAGAAAGCAAAGAGTAAATATCTTTTTTAACAAAAATTATATAAATAAAAAACTTGCTGTTTTTCTTTACTTTACAGCAGCCTCCAGGCATACTAAAGATAGTTTTTCTGTGTGTGTGTGTGGATACTAGTAAGTATTTAAAAATTACCTTGAGGAGAGTTTTATCGTTTTAGTTATAATTTTAAAAAATACATCGACCATTTTCAAAAATTAGATGATTAATGAAATGGAATTTTATTGCTCACGTTTCATTAAGAAATAAATTACAAAATATATTTGATCCTAAACACACAAAAAGACATTAATTGACTTGAATTAAAATAAATAGAAAAAAGAATGTGTTTATTATTTGAAAAAGATGAAGGAACGCTTTAAAATTTAAAACAGGAATTCAATTAATTTCCTTTAGATTAAAGGTAGAATCATATGCTTACTTGGACCTTTTGTTAATCCATTTGTTTAAGTGGGAACCTTTATCATAAATGGAAGAAAAGAATTATTGGCTATAAACTCTGATTTCATTAAATAATTGTCGAGGGAAATGATAAGGATAGTTATACATTAAGTGGAATTGGGCCCTAAAACCCTCACACAGTGAAATGTGAATTTTATAAGAAATATGGTTCTAATTTAGGTATAACTACCCTAACTTTGGTTGAAGAGATCTTGAGAAAAAGAAACAACTTCCTAAATTATTATAGACCCATAAAGGAGAGATTAAAATCCATAAGTCTTTCATTTTAACTGTTCATGATATTTATGTTACTTACGATATTCCTACACCCACCCGCCAAGATATGCCACAGGAATTTAACCCTATTATGTGCCAGGTGACGTTAGAGAGCCACCTGGATCTTGTTTGGAATGTTCGTGAACAATTCTCTATACAAAGTGACTTAAAAAGTGCTATTCTTGCTACTATACATTGCAGATACCCTCTTGATAAATGGTTCCATGTAAAAACATATGGTTCTGCAGAAGATGCTAGTTGGAGCCTAATAAAATGCTTTTAGTATTAGTTATCCTGTTGGAAGTGTTGTGACAATTTTGACGGCCAGATAGTGGCAATACCATTTGCGATCGATAATTTGGAAAACTGTTCCGAACGCAATATTGTTTTTTTAATCGATTCTCAAGATGCCATTTTGTCTCTAATAAACTCAAGGTGTAATAAAAGTGCACGAGCTCATTCCTGTAGAATGAAGAAAATTGAACTTGGGAAGTCTAAAGAAAGATTGCATTCCAGTGGATTCCCAGCCATTGTAACATTTCTGGAAAGGAGCAGGTAGATAGGCTTGCTAAAGCGGGACCTGTCCCAACCTGACTCTCCTTTCCCTCTGCGTATCATCAAAAGAATAGTTTACCTCAAACTGCAAATTAATAGAGCCTCCAGTATGGTGATGCAGCTGTATGTAAAAGGTGGAATATCTTGCTCAACAAAAGTGGTAAAGTCTCCAGTTCCCTGCATTTATCTGTTGAAATTGCATGCTTTCGTTTACTTACTCGACATGATTATTTGCAGAAGCATTTATAACACGTTGGAGTAAGAGATTCGGCTTGTTGCCCCTTTTGCCACCAGGGTAAAATACATGGTGTGTGTGACCACCTTAGGCACTGCCCTATTGTTTTGAAGTTTTTTGTAGACAACTCCACGGAGGCAAATTTCAATTTTTTTAATGCTTCATCATCATTTTATTGGACTGCTCGTCAACTAATGGCAGAGATTCTCAAGATGGGCGTAAGATAAAAGGAATTAGGTATAACCATTTTCACTTGAATGCCATTTAGAATCACAGAGTTTATTATTAATAATCTTCAGACTAATTAAGGCTCTTGGAAGATACAAATCAAAAGGAAAACAAATGTTACTCAGTTTTTTTTAATCTTTAACATCTGGTTTCGAATGAGAAAAAGTATCCAATTAAAGAGAAACTTTACAGAGAAAAGAGACACTAATCTTTGTAGGAATTAAGTGGCAACATCAATCTATGTATCGATATTGGTAATCTAATACCATTTAACCTTCCATGGTAAATTATTCTAACCAAATTCTTAAATTAATGGTTACACCTTTGAAAAAGTTGATGCATTAAAATACTTTGGCGCAATAATAGAAATAAACTAACAGCAGACGTTGATAACAGAACCAGAATGGCTAATAAATGCTTTTACGGGATGAAAAGACAATTAAGATTTAATTTAATAAGCCGCAAAGCTAACTGAAAGACAAACCAAACCCTAACATTACTTGTCTGGCTCTACGCAAGTGAAACATGGACCTTAAACAAAGAGAGAAAAATTTTCAGAGCTATTTTTGGCCCAGTGCAGAAAAGAGGATGGTGGAGAGCCAGATATAATTTTGAATTGTGCAGGCTTTTTTGGCAACCACAAAAAAACACATGTCATCCGTAGTAATAGATTAAGATGTCTCGGCCATATTTGAAGTATCACGGAAGAACCCTAGATTAAGATCTTAACATTTAAAAAAACCTGAGGGAATCTGAGCTAAAAGAAGACCACCAACTAGAGGATTGGATGACATTGAGAAAGACAAATATTTTGAAAATTAAAAATTGGAGAGAGTCAATGGAAATAGAGGACGCTGGAAGGAGTGTGTGGCTGAGACAGAAAAGGCCTGTAAGGGGTTGTTGTGCTTTTGAAGAAGAATAATACCATTTAACAGACAATATGGAAAAAGAGAGAGAGGTAATAATTTAAAAAAAAAACATTTCTTAAAAAGAAAATCATATAAAGATAAAATAAACTCTGCATCAAATACCGAACAAAAAAAAGCTTTAGAATATAAAATTTGTTACTTTAAAGCAGAATAAATTATTTTAAAGAAAAACAACAGGGTTGGATAATGTTACATATAACAAAAGAGAATCAAAATATAACATTATCTAATATATCAAGTTTGGTTTTTTTTTTTTTAAAGTACTTATATATTCATTTTCAAACTTAAAAAACATATTAGAAACTTTTCTTTATTTTCATTAAAGAAAATTGGAGAAATATACGTTTCTTTACTCTTTGATATCACTCATTAAAAGATTTTTGCTGAGTTAAGACTGTGCAATTAATATTCAGCCTCGGGACGAAGAACTAATCTATAAAAGCAATCGATGTCGAAGATTGTAGAATGACAGAAATTATAGCAAATATTAATAACACGTTCATAGTACTATTTCTACAACTTTAGAAACCGAGAGAGGAAGTTTGGATTTTTTCACGAGTCTCTTTTCTATGCACATTTTTCGTATTATGTATAATATGGTTATAGTTGAAGTATGGAAAGTAAAGATTCTAATATATTCGGAATCCCCTTTATTTCCAAGTGAACATCGAAAAAACTATTTTTCACAATTAATCACATGTGAACGAAATTATTATAAAAAATAAAACCAAACTCAATATTTCAAAAAGTAATATAAATTTTAGCTCATTTTATGTCTATTGGAATATTTACAATATATCATTTCAGATAATAATGTATGGTAGGATTTTCACCTACAAAAATATGTATGCACGATACACACACACACACACATATATATATATATATATATATATATATATATATATATATATATATATATATATATATATACATATATATGTCAGATTTGAGAAAAGTTTAGGTTAAAAATTAAGTAAGTAATAAATAAATATAGAGCGAACTCTTTACCATCGCGTAAGGATTTGTGAGTAAATAAGCCTATTTAAAGGTGGAGTGAACGCTGACGAAGAAGAACGCATACTCGAAACGGCTTAGCTGGTGACTCTTGTCCGAAGTATTGTTAAGGTTCTACTCAGTTGCGCGCCAAAGGCCGCCATGTTGGATTTTATGGGATTGAAGCGAAATAAAGAAGTTATTAAAGAGATGATGCCATCCTCATTTTACCAGCACGCCTGGGGCCTGACATATTATATATATATATATATATATATATATATATATGACATGATTTTAGAGTCAGAAACAGACTTAGTTTTAATACAAAGGTTTTTATTTGATCAAAGTTAGACATCATCTGACGCAAAAATGTAGAGAAAAAAAGAACGCCACTGAATAATCTTAAGTGGGTTAAACACTTAAAACACCGATCGTGGCGTTCATGAGTGCTCTTGAAAGTTAATGCTGACATATATGGCTATTAAATATAACGATCGGGAATTAGAAATGTTTATTGGCTAGGCCATATGTTCGGAAGAAATAAATGGGTCATTAGTTTGATACTTGAAGAGGTGAGGAGGTAATATAAAAGTGAATTACTAGATAGGGAATTTAATTTTTAATCTAATTTAATTATCCTTACATATGTATATATTTACATGAAATCCTATGTACGAGGGTTCACGAAAGAAAAAGTATCCCCTTGCGTGGTTACATTGTTCAAATTTTATTTACTCATTGTGTGTGTGTTTGTGTGAATAATTCACGTTAATTCTCTCTCGAGTTACTTACTTTTTATCTATAATGTTCTTTAGTCCACAAAGACTTCACGTGATAGTTAATTTTTCGTTTACCGGCCTTAAGAGATTTAATCATATCCTTATCTTCCCCAAACTAAAAATTAAGCGTTTTTGAATTGAGTATGTGCAATTTTGCTTCACTCGAGTATCTGGACCAATAAAAAATATGATTATAATAGCTCCCATAAACCATATGATTTTAATAGCTACCGGTTCACCATGACTGTAAAAACTTGAAATTATCGGAGATGGAGAAGGCTTTTGTCCATTGCATTGCTAGTGAGCATATTTGTTTTTCGTGTCGTCCCTTTGTGTTTGTGATCGCCAATAAATGTGATATTAAGACAACAATATACACTGGTGTGCAAAACTTAAGCAAAAATGTAAAAATTTAGCAGATAGCCATGAAATTGCAGAAAAGGAGGTCTGAAGATCAGTAGAGGGAACACGTAAGTCAGTAGAAGCGTCATGCGTATGCAAATATCTGGAACAAAACGTCAGAAGCGATGTGAGCGTACGCAAAACGCGTGATGTCGGCGCACGCTGCTCAACAGTAGAATGAAATGAAGGACGGAGACGCAAATTACCATATTCTCTGCAAGTGCCAGTGAGTCAGTTCGTGAAATATGGCTAGAAGAAATCACCCGGACGACTTCACACGTGGAAGAATGATCGGAAAGCTGGAGGAGGGGCGTACTGTCACCAGTGTAGCTGCAGAGTTCGGAATCAACAAAAGTGTCGTTTCGCGCGCTTGGAAGGCATTCCAAACCACAGATACAGCTGTTAGAAAGGTTGGTGTGGCCGCCCGAGGACGACAACAGCTAGGGGGATGACCGATATATCATCCTGCAGGTGAAAAAAGTTTGACAGTAGTCAGCAAGCGCCATTGCTCAGAAACTATGTACAACAACAGGTCGACAAGTGTAGCGGCTTACTGTGGCCAGACGCCTTCACAAAGGGGGCCTGTTCACCCGCCGTCCTGAACGCTGCCTCCCGTTGAAAGATGGCTACCGAAGCCACCGTTTACAGTGGGACAGAGAGCACAAAAACTGGACAACTGATCAATGGAGTCGTGTTCTCTTTACGGATGAGAGTCGGTTCAGTACCAGAAGCGATTCTCAACGCGTTTTGATTTGGAGAGAGATCGGGACCACGTTTTATCCCAGTAATATCAAGGAAAGACATCGTTACGGTGGTCCTGGAGTTCTTGTCTGGGTTGGCATTATGCTGAACGGCGGAACTGAACTTCCCATTTTCGACAGAGGGTCTGTAACCGGGGATCACTATTGTGAGGAGGTACTTCTTCCCCATCTGCATCTTTTCCAAGGTACCATTGGCCCAGACTTCATCTTTATGGATGACAATGCACTGCCACATCGCACTCTTTCTGTTGAGGAGCTGCTGGAAAGTGAAGATATCACTCGAATGGATTGGCCAGCGTGCTCCCCAGATTTAAACCCCATCGAACATGTGTGGGATGCTTTGGGGAGATATATTTCCACACGCTCACATCATCCGGAGTACAACCAACAACTCAAACAGATGTTGATTGAGGAATGGGCACTCCTACCTCAAGAAATGTTGCACCAGCTGGTTCTGAGTATGCGGAGACGGTGCAAAGCAACCATTGTAGTAAGGGGAGGGCATATACCATATTAAGGAACATCTGCTTGTTGTTCTTCCTGTTGGATAGACAATCATGAGTCACGATACTATGCGTTCATTAAAGCTTGTTTTTGTTTGATTCCATACCGTATGCGTTGTATTCCTTTTTCAGCGCCGATGCTTTCGTCATCCTTTACGTACATAACACTCTCCCTCATTTCAGAATTTCATGTCTCTCGAGATGATTTTTCGTGAAGTTATGGCAATAAACCCACCTGTTGCTTAAGTTTTGCACACCAGTGTATTTCCTCATCAATTCTTTCAACAGCTGCAACTATGAAATTAACCCCTTAACTGGTTTGCCCTTACACCTTAAGGGGTATCGAAAGCTGGCCACAACCAGTTTGCCCGTAAGCTATATGGGTAGTGATATTTTCTTCTTTTTTTCTTTTATTTGCACATATTTTTAATTCTTATAGGGAGACAGTTAGGGTTAGTGTTTTGAAGAGAAGTAGTTTGTGTCCATGGTACTGAAATACTTCTCGTCCGGAATTTTCTTTGTGATGAAGGCGGGAATTTTTCATTGATAGTTGTAATTCAGGTTCTTGAAAATATTCGATAAAGAACAGGGATGGGCTATGCAATGTGGAATTTCTTGCTTGAGAAGGGATGAAAATAGAAAGATAATCCAAAAAAGCCGATATTATCTCTGTTACAATTGCAGTTTAAGACTTAGTATTATACATCATATTTCAAATTGTGTGTGCATATATATATGCACACACACACACAATCCTCAGCCATTTGAAAAAGATGTACGAACATGAAATTTTTTTGTAGGTATGAGAGAAATTCTTCTAAGATATATGAAACATTCTCCATGGCATGGCATGCAGAGTGTACTTATAAAAAGCAAACATTTAGGGGGTTTTGTATTCCACAATTATAAAATAAAAAACAATGTAAAAACTATAAAATTGAAACATATTCTTACATTTTCACATTCTATTAAGTGTTGTGCTTAGTTATATGCAATAAAAAATCTGTCATATTTTGGAACATTTTCGGCCTAAAATTTTACCGCTTAAGGGGTTAATTGATTACTCCAAACGGCCCTAAATCGAGTTTAAAATGACTTAAGTTCAAACAAATTGTTTGATATATGTATATATATAAAGGGAGAGAGAAAGAAAGAAAGAAAAGAGAGAAGACATAAACGAACCGAAGAGCCACATCATCAGTACCCCACACTTAGAATTATAAGCTCGCTCGAAGACAAAACCATTACGAATGCATGGTTGATGTTGAAGTATATACACAGCCAATGCCCTTTCTTTTCTCATGTAGAGGTAGAGTGTTTAATGACATAATGGGAAAAGCAGTTAATTTATAAGATTTCGATAAAGTCAAATTATTGTAGCTCGGTGCGTATGAGGATTGATTTCAGAAATGGAACGTTTGGTGTGCTGCTCAAATGCGGCTGTTGTGAATATATATCTAGGGCGGTATCTGATTGATGAAACGACAAATCACTTGTCAGAAGTTTGTCGACCACAGTGTTTGTTTCCAAAATAGAGAGGAGACTATTAGGCATTGTTCGTCAAGATGGAATTGCTCTATTAGCCAAATAACATAATTAGACAAAACAAAAATAATTTGATATCAATTTTACCGATTTGATACCGATTTTACAAAAACAACCCAAGATCTTTAACTTCTATAAAAGGAGTAATTTAGAATGCATCAAAACTTGGTGAATTTGATGGATTATCCACTAATCATAAACAAACTCGTTTATATGAGAATATTTAAAACAACATGACTTTGCGACATAGCCATCCTATGATGACCATGTCGTGCCGGTTCCGCGTAAGCTAGAGGTGTGGGATTATCAAAATGATGAGACATAATAATTCTTAATACAACTTTTATTAAGAATAACTTATATTACTTAAATTCTAATTTGACAATTTTAATTAAAGTGAGAGTCAAAGCCCAAATTAAACCACGTATTCAAGTCAGACCACGCAACTAGATCCTTTATCTCAATTATAATTAATATTCCTATTCATCTAATTACTTATATCAAATATTACCTTTTTCAGTTCTCCTTCCTTTACCTAGAGAATGATATCTATGAACTTTATATACAATGGTTCCAACTTCTTTATCTTAGGCTTCTATTCTTTCCAAAACTATCGGACTGCTAACTCTTGATCCGCAAGGTTTCACACTAAGCTTTGTCACGCTATCGATCAGAATAATTCCACATTACTATCTCTAAGCTTGCCGCGCTATATCTCTAAGCTTGCCGCGCTATCCTTTTATAGTATATCTAATTTACATATTATCTTTGTTTATCTTCTTGGTATTGGGTTGGAAAAGTTTTGCCATTAATCGTGGCCGTCAAAGAACATAGGGTTATGTTAACAGAAAGACGCGAGAGACGCCCAAACCCTCAAGAAAAAAGGGATTTATTTAAGGGCTAATCCCAAAAATTCTTTAAAATTTTATTTCTAAATTTTTTCGCTTTCTGAGTTTTTTTAAATTTTAATCTTAAATCCTCATTTTAACTTTTTTTTAATATTTATCTTGACTTTAATTTTCTTGAAATTTTTAATCAAATTTTCTTTTATAATTTAATATTTATTTGTTTTAAAATTTTCATTCTCATCTTAGAATTAAATTTTAATATTCAATTTAAATTTAAACTCTGACAATAAATTTTACCCCAATAACTAGGCCAACATTAATAATTACTTTTTAAATTTATCCCCACTCTCACTTTTACATTCAGTTACTTAAAATATTTATACATAAATATTCAAAACAAATATTCTGGGTGCGCAGCCCAATCTAACACTGCATATGGGCGGAACTTTGCTCCCTTTTTGTAAATATAATTCGTATTTTTTTCAAGATTTTCAGGGTCAGTCTCCTGAAATGAAAACCGATCTCTATTTCCATAATATCAATAAATTTTCCCTTTTTATTTATATATAAAAAAAAATTTTTTTTCCCCATCCCCATCTGGTTTCAACAAAACTCCCAATGAGCCGCGCACCGTTTATTTTTGTGTTAAACCCCGGTTTCAAACCAGATGTCAAAATGCCAACAACATATATATATACCATATATACAATTAAAAACATTTTTCAATAAACTATTATAAAAAATAAAAAGGAATTTTCGCATCTCAGAAGTCATACATCAACAAACAAATGTGTGATTAAAAATTTTTTCTTAAAAAAAATTTTAACAAGTAAAAAATTTCCCAAAATTAAAAAAAAACACTCATTGTATTTTGCCCTTATAATTTTTAAGCATCCCCCGAGACTTCCTTTTTTGCAAAAATTTTTGACCACTTGTTGGAAAGATCATAAAAATGAAAAAAACAACCTGATTTTTATATTTTTTCCCCCACATTACGTTCAACGGGGGTTATCCTCTTCTTTCCTGGGTTGCGGGAATTTCTTTTTGAAAAGGCTTGAATCTTTGTCGTCCCCTTTGACTTCCCAACTGTGTCCTTGGCTGGTCGGGGTTCTTCGTTCTCCGTCGTGGCCTTAGACTGTATCTTGCTTCATCTGAAACCAGTGCCCTCTTTTTTCCCTTTTTCCTCCAGAAATGACGGGATGACATTTGTCTTTTATTTTTATTTTTTACCCTTTCTTTGCCATTTTCTTTGTGGTCCACTTGGACACACCTGATCTTTTAATACCCTATTATGTCAAACCTTTTTTGTTTTATTTTCATTCTAAACGAACTAGGTGTGATCTGCCCAGTATTTTTTTATGGGTCCTCTCTGTATTTTATATTGATTTGATTGGTTACCAACCCCTTTTGCCTCTAACCTACTTTTTCCTGCAGATTTTTCTTTCCCATTTGTATTTAACCCTTTGATGTATTTTTTTTCCGAAGTACAGTTTCCCTGACTTGATCTTATACTATTTGGGATACCTTTTCCCTAATTCGACCTCGTCACATTTCCTATGGATATATTCTTATTTATCTACTTTCTTTAAATTTTTTTTCCTGATTTCCTATTAAAAATTTTATTAAAATTCTTAACTTCTAAGACTCTATAAGGTCCCTCAAATTTTTTTTTAAAATTTTCGCATACTTTTAGCTGCTAAACTTACAGGGTGTGTTTCCAATAAGCCCCAAATTTTTTATTTTTATGCTTTTCTACGTCTATTATAATTTTTTTTCCCCCCTTTTCCTGTTTAATTTTCTCAGTCTAGTTTTTTAAAGTTTTTTCTGTATATCTTGAATTTTGAATTTTGAACTTTCCGATATCATAACTAGTTTTTGAAATGGTGTAATAAATTTTTCGACCAAAAAATAATTCACCCGGGTGTTTTCCGTTGTTTCATTCCCCGCCGGAAATAGCGTAAAAAACTCACGAAATTGATCCCAAGTATCGTGTTGACATTAACATAATTTGCAATCTTTTTGCACTATATCTCGATTAACTCTTTCTCCGATTTGCTTGTGGTCATATGAAACAGTCTTCACATGCCTTATCCCCAATTTTTCATTAAGTGCTCAAAATCCGGATATGAATTGGGGACCATTATCACTTTTAAAATTTTTTTGGGAGCTCCTAACGCGATTAAAGTTAAAAAAAATACCCGCTTTATAGAGATGGGGCCCTTTTTAAAAGGTAAAATTTTCGCCCGCTGAAATGATGGGTTATTACTAAAATATGCGGTTACGTTTTATTCTCGATAGGGGATACGGGCCTAACAAATCTAACGCCCTTCCATTGGGAAATTTGATAAATTGGATTTAACCGACCACTGGTAACGCTTTTTTATAGTTAAACGCACATATGGCATGTAAACTTTTGATCAATAAATTTTCTATGTAGGGGAAAAAAAAAAACGTGGTTTTTATGATACGTTTTCTGCCTTTTCCAGCGTTCTTGTCATAAAATTTCTCTCATTATTTCATTCCTTAAAGTTTTTTGGAATGTTACCCCATTTACCTAATGACGTTGCGTGTTTCGAAAAAAATAAAAAAACCCAATTTAAAAGGGAAATCTGGGCCCAATTCTCACATATCGTTGCATTAACCCAGTTATTTTCCGGGGTTTCAAATATCTATATATAGACCAATTCTGGGTCTTTTTTTGTTCATTTATTAATTTTTCCCCGCGAAGTATAAAATCTTGTTTATGGAAATTAATTTTATCAAATTATACTTTTAATTGGATTCCTTGAAAGAATGTACCCCCATTTTGATTTCCCCGGTCTATTTTCCCCTTTTAAAATTCTGCTAACGGTCCCCATCTAATCATCCTACTCGAAAAATTTTTTTCCCATGTGTTAGGCGTGTTAATGGGCGTGTCATCCAATGGAAATTCTAAATATGTTCTAAATTTGTTCAACCCCCATACTACTGCTGACTTCTCTTTGGGTTTGTGTAATTCCTCTCTGCGTTGTTCAGTGTACGTGACGCAAATACCACTGGTCTTTTTTTGTTGGTTGTACCCAAAACCCAAACGAACTGGCATTGTAAAAAACTCGAAGGCCCCTGAAAGTTTGGTAAATTTTAAAAATGGCGCTTTTTTTTACCGCCCCTTGACCCTTGAAGCCTTTTTTGGGTTCATTGGGCCAGACAAATTTTTTAAATTTTTTTTAAGAATAAAGTGGTTCACAAATATCCCCAATTTTTAATAAATTTCCACCACTGGGACATACCAAAAACTTGGGCCCCTTTTTTAGTTACGGGGGTTTCATTTTTGTAATTAACCTTTTTTATCCCTTTTTAATTCCTTCTTTTTTAATCCCTATTTCAATTCCCCGCCCCAAATTTTTTTTCCTTATTTAATGTCAACCGCATCCTTTAACAACGAAAAAAAATTTTTAAATGTTCAACATGGTGATGAATGATGGAGCGTAATAATAACGTCGTCCGAAACACTCACAAACCTCCCCCATCCCGGTTTTTGGATTATGTCAATTGCTTTTTTAAAAAGGGGCTGCTCCCGATAAACCGAAATATCCCCTTGAAAGCATAAGTGCCACTTTTTTCTACAAATGCGGTCTTAACTATATCCGGGGGTTTTCTGCCATTTGAAAGTCCCCCTTTTTAGATCAAGGAGCATTATTGTTTAAGTATGTTCGTTAATAAATCTCTATTTAACGGTAAAGGGGATCCGGATACTTTTATCGAATATAATTTTCTATAGTCTACCCAAAACTATAGCTTCGGGTTATCCGGTGGTAACCCATTATTTTTTTTGCATAATACAACAGGTGACGCGATGGGGACTGAATTGGAACTCGTTTCCTCTTGTAACATTTTTGTAGGAAAATCTATTTTGCCTTGGGGCGATCAACCTATAAGGCCTTTAAATACTGGTGGGTTATCTCCCCTGTCAATTTCATGGTATAAAACATAGTAAGACCGGTTTCTCAAAAAACCCCCTTTAAAACTACTAAAAAATTTTGAGTTTTTTTTTTCACTTCCCCCAAATTTTTTTTTAGATAAATCATCTTTCTTTTTTCCCCTTTAATTGGTTCAACCATTTTTTTTTGAGAATCGAATTTTAACGATTTTTATTAAAATCTAATACGATTCTTTACGCACTTATGAAATGATCCGTAAAGGGTTCTTCTTTTTGAAATGACCAATTTCTTTCGAATTTCTGATCCTTTTTCAATTCTACAATCCCCCCGTTTTGGATTTTTACTTGTGCTGTTATTACCTGGGCTCGCGTTTTTTTTTTTTCTTATAGAAAAAAAATTTTCTATATACTTTTCCGATATAAATGATTTTTTTGGTTCCCATGCGCTTTTAAAAAAGTGTTATTTAATAAAATAGGAACGTGGGGGTTTGGGGGATATATATCGGAAAATCAATTTTCTCTTTTTGGGCATCCCGGGTTGATATTAACCTTTTCAATTTTAATCGTCCCCTTGGGCCTATCGCCTCGATTGAAATTTTCACTCGAACCCATTTCTACGGTCCCCCTATTAAAAATTTTCTTTCCCATTTGAAATAGTAACCCCCCTTGCTGAATCTTTGATCATTATTTTGAAACCCATTCCTCTCGAACCCCATTTTTTGACGGCTATTCTCGTAAGATTTCCCGTTATTTGGTCTCGCCTTATTTCAGAATTCCCCCAGTTTCTACCTTTGTTCAAAATTAGGCATCCTAGGCTTTTACCTCGTCTTTCTATATTATCGTTCGATAACCCCTTTGAATTTAAGAATATCTCTTCAATTTCAAAACTTCTAAAAAAATTGTATCGTGTTTTTTGGATTTCTCACCCCCGTAGTCCTGTATCTGTGGTTCGGCCGAACTAAAATTGATCCACTAAGTCGCGGGACATTCCTAATTCTAAACTTCCTTTTTTAGTAATCTATAAAAAAAATCGTGCATCTGTTTCTTCCTGCGGGTGCAAAAAATCCGACTGTAGTTCTTTTTTTTTTTGGCCGGGGGCCTTGCTAATTCAGTTTTTAGCTGCGCAAAATCCCTGGCTGTATTTTGCACTAACAACGAAACCCAAAAATCGAATACCAATCTTACCCCCTTCCCCCGAATGACTTTTTTAAATAAGCAAGACAGTTCGGGGTTTAAGCTGTATGTTGTTATCTATACACTCTATAAATCTGCAATGTTCTCCCACCCAAAAGTACATTTCAGGTAGGAACCTACTTTCCCCTACATTTCCCCCCAAAAAATTAAAATTTCGGGCGATTGGACATAGCCATCCTATGATGACCATGTCGTCCGGTTCCGCGTAAGCTAGAGGTTGGGTTATCAAAATGATGAGAATAAAATTTTAATACAACTTTTATTAAAATAACATATTTCTTAAATTTTTTACAATTTTAATTAAAGTGAGGTCAAAACCCAAATTAAACCACGTATTCGTGAAAAACAGATCCTTTATCTCAATTATAATTTAAAATTCCTATTCATCTAATTACTTATATAAATATTATTTTCAGTTTTTCCTTTAGAGAATGATATCTATGAACTTTATATACAATGGTTCCAACCCTTTTTCTTAGGCTTCTATTCTTTCCAAAACTATCGGACTGCTAATCTTGATCCCCAAGGTTTCACACTAACCAGCTATCGATCAGAATAAATTTCCCCATTTATTTTAACGCCGCGCTATATCTCTAACGCCGCGCTATCCTTTTATGTATATCTAATTTACATTTTCTTTGTTTATCTTCTTGGTATTGGGTTGGAAAAGTTTTGCCTTAAAGGGGCCCTCAAGCATAGGAGTTATGTTAACAGAAAGACGCGAGAGACGTCACAACTTCTCCTCAAAAGATAATTTTCAAGATGATATAGGTTGGTATGCAATTATCTAGGATTTTTCTTGCCACTACTTTTATCTAAAATTATAGAAACATTTTCCTCGTTATTCTTCTTACAATACAGTTCATTTATAAATAGTTTACTTATTAATCTATATATAAATGAAAATATAACGTATGTTTGTTCAACGCCGCTAATCTCCGGAACTACTGAACCATTCCATCTAAAATTTTGACATAACATTGCATTTGAATCCGGACGGCTTTTTATGTACTTATTATTTCGTAATTCTTTCTAAATTTTTTAAAATTTAACTTTTGATTGATTTTCTGGTTATTTTCTTACCAATTAAAATATCCGGCTATTTTATATTTCTCCAGTATTCCTAAATTAAATCCCTGTCGAACATTTATCTCAAATCAAAAGGCGTCGCCAAATGGCAGCAATATGCATTCAATAAGAAATCGTTCCGTGCATGTTGGAACGCAATATTTTTCTGCACTTGGATAAAACTATTAATTTGGCGAAATTAATTGACAAGATTTAATGATAAGTATGTTTTTTACTTTGTTTTAGGCAATTTTTAAAATTTCATTTGATGTTACTATTAAAAAACAAATGACAAATTTAAGATTTTCTGATATGTATTTTGGGTGTGTTGGAACTGTTTACGGTGATTTAATCAAAAATTTTGTTTTCAATAGCTTTTTAAGATTTAAGCTCGTTGTAACATTCTGATAGGCTTTAGCCACCCAATGTTTACGGTTTAGTTTATATATTATAAACGTACTTTTCAGGTAATTCAGTTTCATTTAATAGAGTTATAATTTCAGACAACACACAACTGATTTTCGTACTACGAAACTTCCACTTTTGATGCATGCTGGAAAAATATTTCTCCAACAAGCTTTCAAAATCGATTAGCACGAAATTTTAATAGCAAAAGAAGCCTGTGCAATAAAATCCATAATATCTAACTTTCTACATGCTTTCACAACAGTCAAATTTCTTTCTTCCATGGGTTTACATTGAAACATTTGCATTATGTGGTGCATTTTTAATGCTTCTACAATACCCTGATAATACTGGAAACTTCACCATTGAATTAAAAAAAAATTAACTTGAACATCAAAAGAAAATTACATATTGAAATTATTATTTATATATTGAATTTTAGAAATTTATGTATTGCAATTATTTATTGCATCCTACAAACTGAACACTTTAATACAAATGCAATTCTACTGAAAAACAAAGTGCTATTGAGTACAAAAAATAAAGGAAAAAGTTATTACAAAAATCAGATATTCTCTGGAACTCTAGAATGTAAAGTAAAATAGCTAAGAAGTAGATCACAAGTCACTCACACATAGGTGGGCATAAACCGACCATCTTCTGATTAAACTGTCAAAATTGGAATGGAAAAAAAGAAGAATTCATGTTATAACAAAAATGTATGTAAAAAATATATTTGTGAACCGTGTCATTTCAAAATTGTATAAAGAAAGAGTTGGGTGTATTGTATTTACAAGCTTGGGTTATCTGCCTTAGATAATTATTATATGTAAAGTACTAATTTGACTTCATTATGCTATTAATTTTTCCAGGATATAGTTAAAATTTCTTAAAATTTAAGTGATAACAGTAGACGTTGAAAAAGATCTACTTGGTATGACTTCAAAATCATGCCGAAAACGAGTAGCGTACTGATAAAAAATTTTTGCCAATTTATCTTTCTCCGGTAATTCTAAATTAAATTGTTATATAATTCTTATAATTTGAAAAGTATTTTTTTTCAGTCCAACGTTTAACTCAAATCAGGAGACATCGCCAAATGCCATTCAATTACGGGAAACCGTTCTGTACCTGTTTGAATAAAATAATATTTTTCTGCACTTGAATATGGGTTTTTTCTGCCAAATAGTTGTTAAGATTTCTAAGAGTTGGGGCGGTAACTTATTGGACTGATTAAAAAGGATCAATTTGTTGGGATTTCAAAATTCCATTTGATGTTACTCTGAAATACAAATAGCTAAATTAAGATTTTCTGATTTGTATTTCGTGTTTGTTTGGAACTGTTTATGGTTTTTTCATGAAAATACTGAACCTTATTTTGTTTTTGACAGTTAAATCTTAAAAGATTTAAGTTTGTTATAACTAGCTGTACCCAGCCACGCGTTGACGTGCCTCAATCTGGTTGAAAAGAGAAAGCCCACACTTCTAATATCTTTAACCATTTGCACTTAAAGTATGATTTCTTTATAAAAAAAAAATAAAAAAGAAATAAAATAAAACTAGCTGTACCACTTCCCTTTCCCGTCTGGTTTTAAAACAAAAAGGGAAAAAGAAAGCAAAATTTCTGAAAATATTTAACCGTTTGCACTTGAGGTATGATTTTTATTTAAAAAAAAATATGTATAACTATATGCATAAACTAAACTTTTCAAACA
The DNA here is from genome assembly GCA_019973955.1 of Trichonephila inaurata madagascariensis. Taxonomy (NCBI): domain Eukaryota; kingdom Metazoa; phylum Arthropoda; class Arachnida; order Araneae; family Nephilidae; genus Trichonephila; species Trichonephila inaurata. The sequence continues at coordinate 111,270 of BMAV01021342.1, read as the reverse complement.
GATTTCATTTGTTATTTGTTAACGCAATAGAAGTTATAATGGTTTGTTTTTGTCCTTATGTTATAAATCTAAAATTATGTACTTTGTCTCAGTAGTGGAGGCCTCAATGTGCGTTAAATTGTCTTTTTTTCATTGAAGAAGCTCTTCCGGCTTAGAAACAATGAACCTGTTTGTCCCGGTAGTAATTACGCGTTGTGCCTTCAATTCATCCTTTCCATCACCGACTACTCTAGAACACTCAATAAATAATTGTCCATGTGAAAAGCAATCCATGTCTAGACCTAAGCTGCTCAATTTTAAAAGTAAACCCTGAACTTTGTTGATAATGATACTAATGCCAGTCAAATTTAGAATTGCAAAATTCTTCAATCTTTATCAAAGGGTTTGTCTAATTTCTCTGTGAAAGCCATGTTCATATTTCTTTTCCTTGCATATTCAACAAAAATATCTTCAGCCATGTGATTTATATTTTCCCCATCTCTGTTGGGGATGAAGGAAAGCGGCAACTAATTTATAGTTGCTCTGCAAATTTGATTTAGTGGTAAAGTGTAACTAGTGTCAATGATTATATGGTTTAATTTTCAGGGACATTTTGAACATAAGCAGTCCCTTTTTAATAATTTTGTACTACACTGCGTTGGTATCGAGCTGCGTCTTTTTTTAGTGTTGGTTTATGCGAGTATATGTTATATATTTTTTATTTTTCTTTTCATTCAGTTTTTTAACTGCTTTTCTTATTTCTCAGTATAATTGACAATTGACGGAAATTGAGCTCTGTCAATTAATGTTCATTTGAATCCAAATTATATAGTAAAATTGACTTCTTTGGAGTGATTTGTTTGAATGGAATGAAATATTTTGTTTCTCATTGCATTGGAATTGTCATGTGTTGGTTGATTTATGTTTGAAGTTAAATATTTTGTTTGCATTTTTAATTTTATATTTTCCCTTCTTTTTAACCCTGTGATGTCCCCACCGATGGGGACACCCGTTCTACACTATCCATGTGACCTGCGTCTGTGGGGAGGAACGAAGAACTACTGAAGTCATTCATACTAAAATCTATTTATTAAGATCTTAGTTTAAACACAATACAACAACAAGAATAATAAAGAATAATATAAGACGGATGATCAAGAATGAGAAGACATAACATGTATTACCAATCAATAGCGCAACTAACCACTGAATCTAACTCTTTATAGATTAAATACCATCTCAATAGTAAATACTTTATACTTAAAGTTTAATTTATCAAGCTTACCGCTATATCCTAGATAAACAGCTACGGTCCTTATAACTTCTGTTCTGGCTTTAATCTGGCTATACTCCATTGGGCTCGGACCCACTTTTGGTTAATCTGCACCGGCACTGTTAGGCTAATTCTCAGACTAAAGATTCCTCTTCTAGACCATATTTCATATCACCTTGCGACTACCTTTCTACTTAGCGACTTCACGAATGCTAAATTTCCAATATATATATGATTTCTAATTTACATATACACGTTCTTCTTCTTGAGTTCGTTGGAAAGAATTACCCTTCTAGCCCCAAAGAAACCCTAAGAGGACAGTTAATTGAAATTGCGATGAAAGCCCCGTCAAAACCCTCATTTTTTCTTTTTTAAAAGTTTTTTTACAATTTCATACGTTTTTCTTTTAACCTTTCCTATTTTGAAGTGCAGTCAATGGGTTTCAGTACATAAAAATAATGCGTTGCAGAAAACCCAATTCATCATACTCGCTTAGCAAAAGCAATGTGAGGAGTAATTGCACATCAAACTGAGGAAGAACAGGCATCAGCGAACGAGCAAACCAGACAAAGAATAACTCAAATACTCTCTGAGGAAGCAGCAGAGCAACGTACAGCCAGACTTAACTATAAACGCTTCTGAGCACAGCATTAGCATTTTACAACATCAGATCAGCTCGGTTCTCAACTAAAGGAACACAGTGGGCTGCGTATGACTGAAAAATGGCAACGAGAAACAGAATCAAACACGACTTTGTGCAAAGCAATAACATGATTACAATCACCTTACATTCGGCACAAGTCAGCTGATGATTATAGTTTGAGCCAGCATATTCTCATCTGCACAATGACTGAAGTGTATCCTAATTGCAAGGCTCTGAAATTTAATGGAGAAACAAAAGGAATGTGTTGTACCACTGGGAAAATTAAAGTGTTTCAACTTGAAAAATCACCAGAGACATTAAAATCTTTGCTACTGTGGAATCGAAGCATCTCCTATCTGTCATCACGAAATACAACTCAGTTTCCAAATGACATCGTTTGGAATAGAAATTGTAACAATTCGTGCCGACTTTCAAAATGAAAGGATAAATTTATCATAAAGCTTCTATTCACAGATAATCAACATAAATTCCTACAAATGTACTTTATTGGGGATGGCAAGGATAAATTGAATGGATTCTGCGGAATTTCCACTGGCATATAAAGGTCCATTGCTTCTAAACTGCAAAAGCTTTTTCACCGAAAAAAAAACTCAATTTAATGCGTTTAAGCCTCCATTATGGAGGCAGCATAAATAATTTTAGGTTCATAATATAAGGCCAAACACAAAATTGTAACAAATTCATGTATTCCATTAACAACTGAAATATGTATAGAAAAGTTTGGTTTATGCATATTTAAACATATTTTTTTTAGAAAAAGAATCATACTTTAAGTGCAAATGCAAAGAATCGTATTTAAGGGCAAATGGTTAAAAATATTAGAAATGTGTGCTTTCTCATTCTTTTTTTAACCGTACTGAGCCACAGCAACGCGTGGCAAGGTACAACTAGTTATTTCAAAAAATGAGCAAATGAGATACATTAATCTGCAGTGTTGTTTAGATTAGCTCTAGTATCAAGTTCTTGTCGTGTAGTAGAGTCTCCTGTTTCCTGCCTCGTTCTGTTGAAGTTGCTTCCTTTCGTTTGCTTATCGAGCATGATTATTTACAGGAGCATTTGTATCGCATTGGAGTCAAGGATTTTGTTTGTTGCTCTCTGTGACTTCAGGGTAAAATGGATGGTGAACCACCTCAGGCACTGCCTTATTGTTTTAAAGTTTCTTGAAGTCAACTCTACGGATGCTAATTTTAATTCTTTTTATGTTTTCATCAGCACTTTATTGGGCTGCTCGTCAACTAATGTCAGAGATGCCGAAGATGAGCGTAGGATAAAAAATTCTTGCCATGCTATGACACCGTTAAGACTATTTTCCAAGAAACTGAAAATGTTTCCTTTGTATATGATTCGAAACTGGAATTGGAATAATTTTCCAAATAGATTTTGTACAATGAAAGAAATAAAAGAATAAGAAATGTATTGATTTGAATATACCAGATGGAAAAGATGGATATTCATGTCATTTTCAAATTTAAAAAAATACCTAACAATCAGCATTACTATATTAACATCCAAAAACAAACAATTAGCTTCGAGCTCTCATTGTCTTCCAGTTGCTAACCCGTCCTTTTATAGTATGCTATACGGTTTTCAGTGTGCTTAAGGCAAGTCTTGGAACATAATGTCACAGAAAAACAGCTTCTTTGTAGTTGAAATTGTAGGAAGGTTGATTCCAGACACCATATTTGCCACATGAATACAAATATCTTGCAGTCCAATGTGGGATGTCACTGTTTGAGTCTATAATAGGAACACCTATAGAATACTTTTTGTTCTAACACCATACGTCTCTGACAATAAAATTCAATAGGTATCCTTCCATTAGAGGATATTGGTGATTTATTTCACTCACTGCTAGAGTAGATTCTCCAAATATGGATAGACATGATGGGTGGTAATAAGTTTTACCACGCCTTCGTCCTTCTTCCAATTATATATAAATATCACAAAGAAACTTGTTTCAGATTGAATAGTTGGTTATTATCAGAGGAAACGAAGCAGGTGAATTAAATTTCATTCTGATAATAGATAAAAGTTTTTTAAATATCGAATTCTCAAAAGTATTCATGAGAAGTATATTTTACCTCTTACACAATGATTTTACGGGTATGATGTTTTGTAGCATTAAGACAATGATAAATTGAATAGTTGAGATACCAGAAAAATTATAGTATATTTTTGTCAAATCCGTTTCTAAGCTATTCAATTTATAATAAAAGTATATGAAAGGATTTCGTACAACGTTTCCAGAGAGCATTGTCTTTAGTGAAATTAAAATCATATATGTACCAATCTTTAATGAATTTAAGTCGAATTTTAATAGAAATATGTTTCTTTTGTATACAAAGTATTCCCATTATAAGTTCATTCAATGCATTTCATATTTACTGTTGTTTGTTTTATTCATTTATTTTGCTTAGAAATAAGTGATATTTTGAGCATCCAGCATTTTTAAAAGAGCTTATATATATATATATATATATATATATATTCTCTTTTAAAAAGTATAAAAGATATATACGAAGGTTGGGGCAAAAGTCAGGGCAACTATTTTTTTTACCTTGAAAATACCAGTCCGGTTGGAAAATGTGACGTATACATACGAAAGGACAAGGCGTTAACTAAATGTGTGGACAATGAATAGCACTGAAATATTGTAACACACTAATTTATTGAGGTAGTATATATTGGGAAATACAGCCTTCACTGTGCAAAAGAATGACAACACAGTACACATAAAGTTAACATGAGAAACCTGGGCCTAAAGACCGTCAATGTAGTTCCCTGCTACTGTCATCACTCGCTGCCAATGATGTGGGAGGCACTGAATACCATCAGCCTCAGCATTTTCGCACCATGTATGAATCGGGTCACCTTTTGGCGAACAGCATTAGCAATTTAATTTCGTGTTGCAAACCACCTACCATGTATTAATCTTGGGAATGAGATCAAAGTCGCAGAGCGAATTTCTCCCTTGGCGAACAGCTATTTTGATGTAAGCGCGTTGCTCAACACGGGTTACTTCCATCTCACACGACACTCACCAACTGACTGATTTCACAGCCCTCGCTGCGCTACTACCATCTATTCCAGATTCATCTGCTGTTCTCCATACACACTATGCCTTCAGAACTTCCACACGACACATTTACGTTTGTGATCCGTTCACATATCTACAAGAAAAAAAAAGTTGCCATGACTTATGTCCCAACCCTCGTATATAACCCACTTTGAGATTTTTATTTTCGAATTAAGAACTAATTTTAATGATCAGGAATATTTTTAGATAGCCAAAAAAACTTTTTGTTCCATTAAAGCTAAATTTCTTCTCCAATCACAGTTATTACGCAAAAATATCTATTCACAAAATTCGATTCTTACTTAAAATATCTTCCGATATCTCCTAAGTAATGATGTTAGGAATATTATGTGTAAAAATGATACGCGTTATATATAGCATTAAAAAATTCAAGAAACTTTAGAAAGCTATAAAAGATCAGAGTTTAAATATTCAATTCCTTTTAGTTCCATTGAAACTTTCGATTCAAAGTTTATTAGGAAGTATTTAAATTATAATTTTGATACGCGGAAAAATTTAATTAAAAGTGATTTGAAATAAAATTTTCACTTAGTATTAAAAGTATTTGTACTAAAATCCACACATCAACCAGACTTTTCACAATTAGGAATAACTAAAAATAATCCTCTTTCACAAAAAGACTCTTCCAGAAAATCCCAGAAAAACAAGGGCAAGAAAGAAAGTAAAAGTGAACTCTCTTAGAAAGAACCATCTCAATCGCAGCTGCCCCGACAACTGATCAGAAGAAAGTATTTCCTGCTTTACCTTTTGAACACTTTATAAGTACAGATGCGCAGGATAATCTCCGTCATTCTTTTCAAGGTTTCTGCCAAAAGTAAAAGAAGTAATTTGTCTTTTCTGAGGAGAAGTTTATCATGAAGAGAGCCATGAAAAAGTATTTTACTATACAGAAATTTTAAAACTCACTCCATTAACATTAATTTTTTTAGGAAGTAGAGGCATAATTTGTGTTGCTTTTTTTCAGTTCTAAGCTCATTAAGGGGAGTTGGAAACTTCTCTCTCTATATATATTGAGAATGTTAAATTGGCTGTTTTCGATGTACCTTTTCTCAAAATCTGCTATATGTACATGCTTGAAATTTTTCATACAATTAAAATACACCTTACTCATTGTACTGAAATGAGCTTCTAGCTAGTTTTGAAATTTTTGGTAATTTATGAAATATTTTATTAAACATTGCGAAATTTGACTCATTTTTTTAAGTAAAAAAATTTGCAAAAAATTTATTTTTCCGTTTTTTACAAAAAGCTCATTTCAGTACATATTAAACATCATTATAAATACATCATAAAAAATTTACATAGTTTCTCAGAGAAGGTACATCGAACATCAAAATTTACATTTTGAGATAAATTGATTTTGATGTATACTGTGAGACTTCTATTCGGCTAGGAAATAAAAAAAATAAAAGACCCAATTTACAATAAAAGATACATGTTTTGGTTTATATCACACGTTAAACTTTTAAGCAAGTACGAAGTACTTTGTTTACATTTTTTGCCATTCAAATGGGTGTGGCCCAGTTTCATCGATTATTTAAAAATAGGTTTTAAGAGCTTCTAATTACCTTAGAGGTTAAAGTAAGATATTTTTAGAAAGGTCAAAATCTGTACAATTTGAAAATGTAAAATCTCAAATTGCCAAAAAAATAAGATTTTTGCTAACACGGAGAAGAATAATCCTTTTCAGATTTTAAACATTCATTTTCTTTTATTCCATTGTATGCTTGCACGATTAGTTATAAAAAATATAACAATTTCTTAAAATGAATACTTATGTATTTAAAAAATCCAATGTGTCTGAATTCTGGAAATAAAATTAATAAACACTAAACAAGCAGTACTTTTTTTCTGTCCAATTTCTATTCGTCTGTTTGAAATAAGTTTTCAAAGGCCTTTAAATAAGATTTTAGTATAAATTGATGCATATTCCGTAATCAAAAACTAATAAAAATTCAATAGATAACGATGAGCAAAAACTAATAATATAATTAATTTTGCAAATATAATTCAATTTTGTTAAAAATCAGTTAAAAGTTTATAACACTAAATTTTCATTTTAAATATGAAAAAAACATCTAGCACTTTTGCCAATAAAAATAAAATTGTGTTACTCCTTATGGCAGTTTACTTCATTTCAGTCGAATAATTTCAAATAATACTTCTCATTACACATATGTGTTATAATTTATATTTTAATTTTTCAAGTTGTTTTATAAGTTCAGTTAAGGTAATCTTAATATCTTTTCACGGGTAGGGAAAACTAGCAGAATTGGGAAAAGTAGAAAAGGGATTAATATGTTCGATTTTATTATAATCGTACGTATATCGTGGGTATAATTATAAAAACATTTTAACAAAATAAGTCGTGATACCGAGAACTTCTTGCTGTAGGTAAAGAATTTTATTATAATTTTGTCAAGTACCTGCAATAAAAAGCTTTGTAAGATATTTCTTTTTTTTTATTCTAGACTAAATATAATTGTTGAAAGTATCGGAGGATGAGGATCTTTAAAATCCTTTATAATAAAATTCCTTTAAAATAAAAGGAAAGGCTATTGAAATAAATCTCTATAGATGGAAAGCATAGAAAATTTTCAATTTTTCCCCTCGTGTTATGCAAAATAAATATTAATTTAACAGATAGAAAATTTTCCACTCATATTTTTGCTTAATTGTAAGCGATTTGGTATTTAGATGTACATCCTAAAAACTCCAGACAAAGTAAACTACAGAAATTAATCTTTGATTACAGATGATAATTTTTATTTGAATGTTAATGATGCATTCTTCTTTAGAATGTAATGTTAATTTGTATAATAAACAATTAACTTATTAAAAATTATCAGGCATGTACATAAAATATGTATTTAAGCATATTTATATTTTAAGATATTTAACCTATTTAATACAAACAAAGAAAATAAGAATGCATTATACTACTCCAGAAAGTCATTCAAAGGATGCATACCTAATTCTTAAGCATACAATTTCTATATTACCAATGAACTAACCTTTGAAGAAACTTGAGCTTGCTGAAAAATGCTAGAGAGGATTAAAATTAAAACAATACTCATATATGTAGGTGAGCTTTTAGGTATTTTACGCCATTTTGATTTTGAAAACAAAATTAAGTAATCAAATAAACTTGAATAAAAGCTTATTAAAAATAAATGCTAAAACTGAATTTAAAAAATGAATCGAAAACACTGAGTTAAAAACAATTAAAATTATGATAAGTGCTCACAATACATAATAGTACATTAATCTTACATTGTATTTTTTTTATAATAAAAAGTCTCTACCTTGCAAACAACTTTTCTTTCATATATATTCGTTGAACTTTAGTTCTTTCTAATGTCTATAAAGCTTTTAATTATTTTTTTAATTGCGACGCTGCCTAGTATAAATACAATTAAAATACATCCCAATATCACCTCGATTTGCCTTAATTAATACTAGTTTCATATGAAGTTCAAGATTATTTCTTTCCTTGAAAATATTGGATTCTCTTTCACATTTAATTCGAGTCATTGAGAACGCCTCACAATTATCTTCATTGACTAAAGGAATTTTCTTATACATTTTTTTGTTCTTTGAGTGTTTCTATTCCTAAAACACTGAGACTTATATTAACATAAATGTTAATTTTCCTATAAAAGATATTCATTAACAAATTTCCGCGAATCCTCACAAAGTTTAAGTCATTCGCATGAGTAAAAGTTAGGATTAATATAACGTTATGTACCATTACCGTTATTCGTTAAAAATATAAAATTAATGATATGTTCAGGGTTTTTTTTCTAGTTAATTACATTTTCAATCTTTTTTTATTTTCTGAAAAAAAGTCCTATGTTAGAAATACAACTGCAATTCAATTGAACAGTATTTTTTTCTTGTGTGTGTGTGCTTTCTCTTCTGGAATCGTACGCAATAATCATAGACGAGATGTGTTGCTATTCAATAACTCAGTGAGGATAAGTAGGATTAATGTCCAGGCAACAATGCAATTTTCACTCGGAGGCTTGTCAACATGGATTTCGGAGAATATTGCCACTTAATGGAGAAAGAGGATGATGTGCGTGTGTTTCGTAGATATTGTCTCATCTGACGATCAAAATTATTTATCACTAGTTCATAAACGCTGTACACTGTTGTCATCAATTTGTGAACAATTAAAAAAGTACTTTTTTATAAGTTTAAGTTAATATGGTTCAAAAATAATGAACTGATTTTATTTCTATAGACTATTTAAAGGATTTGTTAAGGAATTCCTTCTTTAATTTCTGCGAATATATTACATGGTTTTTGTTTATGACCTTATACCTTAATTATTGATTGTATATACATTTAGAAAGTGCGTGTTTATATATATATGTGTGTGTGTGTAAGGATAATTAACTTATATCTAAAACAAAATCTCCTACTTACCATTTAACTTTTATTTCTCATAACATATTCGAGAGTCTTAAATTAAACAGCTAATATTAATTTACTGGGGTGTATTTCTCTCGTTTTTATGACTTTCCATAAAAATCACTTTATATTTCCTGTAAAATAGCTTCATATTCATTTTTGGTGCAACTGAATTTTATCCTGCAGGTATGTATATATAAATACAATTACAGTATTAAATCAAAACAATTTAAAATATAAATAATCAACGACCCACCTTCAGTTGGCCACGGTAAAATTATCAAACGTTCACCGGTTCGGAAGATAAAAAGGATGGGAAGCACTGATATGCAGTTTTTCATCACGGATTCTGAGGACGTGATAGAATTCTGAAAGAATTTTCAACCAAATGCAAAATTTATACACGTTACAAAACTGAACTGTGCATCTGCCTTAGTGAACTTTGCCAGAAAAAACAGAAAACTATTTAAAAAAGGTATTGTTGTGAAACCTGAGATTTTTTTCCGACTACCAATATATTGGCACTTGCAATGAGTGTGAGAAAGGTTTCTATCGACTTGGAACTTCTTTAGGAATTTTAAAACAAGTATATGCGATTTCACAATTTACTTCGTGCCCTAAGAACTTGCTTAGAATTAAAGATATTAATGACCACTAAATTCCTCGCCTGCCAGTTGCAATTGTTCAATCCAATGTAGGCGGCCTAGGATTCGTGAAATGTATGTGTAAAACAAAGTATCAACATAATAATTGTCTTTCCGTGAAAAATGTAATGAAATGTAATTCAAAATATCATTCAAGCCTACCATGTTGCAACAAGTAGGTTAATTTTAATATTTCTTATCTGGAAATTTTGTTTTCCTTCATGAAAAAGACAAAAATTTTGTTTGGTACAACTTTTTCATTTTCCTTTACGTATTTTGAATGATTTTTTTAGTGACACTCTCATTATTTTGTCAGAATAACATTTGTACTTTTAGGAATGTACTTCAAGGATCCAAAATAGCCTTATCATGACCTTTTTTCATACTTTGCCTAAATAGCTTTCGTCATTCGAGAGAAAGCCAAGGCAAATAGTAATAATTCTCATATGCGCATAAATATTTACTATAATAATTTACTTTAAATACTTAATAAATATTTACTATAATAATTTACTATAATTATTTAATAAATATTTTTACTATAATAATTTATTATAATTACTTAATAAATATTTACTATAATAATTTACTATAATTACTTAATAAATATTTACTATAATTACTTAATAAAAATATTTACTATAATTACTTAATAAATATTTACTATAATTACTCTCTAATGCGCATAAATATTTACTATAATAATTAGGCATTTCGTATTAGATAGGTTTGCTTAAAATATTTTATATTAAAAAATTCATTCTACCTTTAAAATCATTTGCAAAATTATATAATTTACAAATATACATACAGCAAGCATTTTCACAGTAATTTTAAGTTTTTAATCAAGAGAAAAAATCAGCAGTCAATTGAAAAATATAAAGGAATTTTTTTTTAACTCAAAATATCGTACTTTAATAAATGACTTTATTATTTGTACCAGAGCAATTTCTTTAAACATTTTTGAAAATTAATATTGAAAGTTAAAGTTTTAACTTAAGTCTCTTCAATTTAGGTTTCTCTTTTGAATTTTGATGTAAATATTTTAAAGAATCATTAACTGTAAACTTTTTAGAAGAAAATAAATTAGATGTATTCAGAAACTGTTTTTGCATTCTTTTCCGAACTTTCGAGTTGAAAACAGTTTTTAATTTTTAATGCATTTCTTATCTAAAATTTTCATACATAACAGAAAAAGAAGCTATTAATTTCACTCAAAGAACTTTAAGGTGTTTATACGTGACCTTATTAAAATATATGGTGAAGTCTATTAAGAATTAATTTAACCTTCAGTTCTAGGAATAAAAGAATTTTCAGCTTGCAACATTGAGTTTACGAGCAAATATTTGCTGTTTCTTAACATTTCTATTGATATTTAAAAGTTTAAATCAATTTTAGATCGTTTCATAATTTCCCTTCAGGAAACAATAAGAACTATGCAAATCTTAACTCGACTATGATTAGGAAGTAAAGAACTTTAAAGGTCACACAGAGTTGCGCATATGTACACTACTTTTTGAAAGTTATAACATCATAAATGTAAGCTAAGCGAAATTCTTGAAGAAACTTTCTGAATCACAACTCTATTCTGAAATGTGTGTCTTATGTTTTTGAATGATTTATCATAATTTTAAGATGTTATAATGCTAAATAAAGCAATAAAAAATTGATTTGCTTATACTAAACTATTGTTTTTTTTTCTTATTTGGATTTTTTTTGTTTATTTTAATAAAAAGTGTTTTTTCAAGAGGAATAGATTTACAAGATCTAATTCAAATTTTCAAATGAGCTCTTCCTTCTTTATTACAATTCTAAAACAATTTCTTCAAATACCCTTTATGAAACTGAAGACATTCACCTTATGTATTTTTTGCTTCAGTGTTCTTTTTATTTTTGTACCGATCATTTATTTTTAGATATTTTAGACATGTCTATGGAATTTCTATTATTTTGATCTATAGTTCTCTAAATAACTTTTTTTACTTTAGCCAATTAAGATATTTGCTAAAGTAAAATTATTTTTAACGTTTGCCATTAAGGTATCTGACTACGTTCAGAACGATGATTTTGCAAAAACGTACAAACTAATATTTTTTTTAATATTTAGTGTCACTTAGATAAGAATACACGTAAAAAGTTGTTTTAAGGATATTAATACAGAAAAAATTATTTAAATGCAATATTTTGGCAAAATATGGACATAAAATTATTTCTTTTCAAAATATTCTCCTTTTATGAAAAATTATGTTTATTTTGCCTATATATAGCTCAGACCTCTACACAGAGCTTGAACTAGGATTTTTGAAACAAATAATTTAGACGCAGATTTTTATCCATATTTTATAAAACATCAAAGTGAAGAAATTTCTACACAAAAATGTACTAATTATTATTTCAATTGGTAATAACTCTGAAAATAATGTGAATGTTTCAAAAATCCTAGTTCAAGCTCTGTAGAGAAGTCTTAGTAGTATATAGGCAAAATATTTTTATTACAGAAGCATTTTTCATAAAAGGAAAATGTTTTGAAAATAGGTAATTCTATGTCCACTATTTGCCAAAATATTGCATTTAAATAATTTTTTATTATAATAATATAATGAAAACAACTTTTAACGTGTATTCTAACCTAAGTGACACTAAATACTAAAAAAAATTTGTTTGACGTGTTTCCAAAATCATGTTGCGACGGGCTCACGCGTCTTTTCTGTAACATAACCTCTGAGTTCTTTGATGGCCAAGATTAATGGCAACTCTTTTCCAACCAAAATCAAAGAAGCGAAATGCGATTATGAAATGAAAATAAGATAGCTTTTAAAAGAACAGAAGTTTCAGTAAGCAGTATGACAATTTAGGGAAAGTTATGTTTGGAAGAGATACGAGTGTGAATTGACGGCCTATCGTAAAGTTACCAATATATCGAGCCATTGTTACAAGGTTCATACCATTGCACGCGCGCCCAGGAGTTTCTGTGCAGTGATTGAATCTTAGCTTGTATTAAGGTAGGACTGATTATTTGATATTAGGACTTATAATATTATCAGAATTGAGAGTAGGCGGATAATATAATTATTTAGATAAAGTGGTCTAAATTACGCGATTCGGTTTAACTATCGCTGTGTGTTTGGTTCATTAGATTCTCACTTATATAAATTTATCTAAATTGTTAGAGGTTTAATTTATATTCTTAATAAAGTCATATTAAGAATTTTAAAATGTCTATTCATTTTGAGAATCCCACACCTCTAATTCACGCTGAAATCAAAGATATGGTCACCAAAGAGTGACCATATCACAATGTTTCCGAACGTATTGGAATATCTTAATAAGCATCCTGAAAAGTAAAAAGACCGCAATATTACATCTAACATATATATTAATATTTAACGTGTATTACTTCAGTGTCTTTATTATTCATCGTTTTCAATTCTTTTAAACCCATGTATAGTGAATGTTGTTTATTGTAAATGTGCATGTTGATATAAAATAGGAAAAGAATTGTGTCGCACATATTTCTTAACAGTTGGAAAAAATTTGGAAATCCGTACATTCCATATTATGCTCTTTCTTTCTAAGAAAACTAAGAATAATCTTATAATTATTTCTACACATTTTCTTAATGTTTTTTTTGCTTACGGTTTTACCATTTTTCGCGTTTTTGCTTGCATTAAGGTGTAACTGGTTATAAGAAACAAAATATACTTTGTTTATTTTCTGGATTAAAATGCATTATCATATTAATGCCATATCTACATTTCTTACTTTGTAAAACTAGTAAAATTCTGTAAAACTCTAATCGCAAAATCGATTTTGTTAACAAGAGTCTCTGAAATATTCATGTTTAACACGTGTGATCAAAAGAACTTTTAATTTGAAACAATTTTGTGTTGCTTTGATCTTTGGAAAGGGAAAACTGTTTTATTTTTTCAGACTGTCAGACTGTTACCAATATTGAAAATATTAAATATTACTGCTTTTAGAGATTTCACATTTTTAAAAATTTATATATATACATAAAAAACTGTTTTTAAGGAGAATACCTTTACTTATTTAATTTTAAATTTGTATTTTCATGTTTACAGATATTGCAAAATTTTCTAAACCTGAATTTTAGTAGTTAATATAGGTGCCAAATATTTTTTCACACTCTTATAAATCAAATTTTGAGTTTGGTTTAAAATGTAAGAAGGAAGTAAGAAAAATATCCAGGAACTTTTTACGTTGTAAAAAATAAAGTTTATAAACGTAATAACATATAAAGAAGTTAATATAAAATATAAAGTTAGATTAAAAAGCTTTTTTTAATCTATAGTAGAAAAAAAATCCTTTAAACTTTTTAAACCTGATTCTAACTCGTAAATGCGGCTATAAACTTTTATAAAACAATTACTATCTTTCGAAAGATGCTCTTAACTGTTGCTTAATTTTCGTTAATTTTCTTACGTTGGATATGTTTTTTATAAAAAAATTTTTCTATGAAATAACAATACTTCAAAGTCGTTTCAATTCGTTACGTTACAAGAATAAACTTAAAATTTAGATGGTTTTTTATTAATTATTCATTTAAGATAATGAATTATTTTCATAATTTTTTCTTCTATCACGTGACTATTATATTTGAAAACATTTTTAAAAAATCCCCTAAATAGGATCTGTAAATCTGGGAAAATCTTGAATAACGAAACTTTTCCTAGTTTCTTTTCAAGGAGATTAAAACTGTGAAAAACAAAAACAAATATAGGAAATGAAAAATGAGAGGACACAAGAATGACTCTTATAGTTTACTTTTAAATAAATGGATGCTCTCTTATAGAATTAATAGTTGATATCTCTTATATTACACTTCTTAACTAGGTAGTTGTAACTACTATACAACTACACATTCTTTAAGTTGACCTCTAAAATTCTTCAGAATCTATAGTTTTGTCTAGTAACTCTTTACGGCAACCTAAGGTTTGGCACTTTGTGGCAAATACAAAGTAGCAAGCTGTGAGGAGTTGTGTGTGTGTGTGTAGTAATTAATCAATAATAATGAGAACAGTAATTGTGTGTGTGTTCCTTTTTCAGTTTATATGTGAGAATCAATTAAACAATGCAGAAATAGATTAAGTTTATTCGAGTAGTTAAATTATGAAATAGGAGAAAATTAGATTGGTGTATTAAATAAAGGACCTTTGAAAGGAAATATAAGTAATTTTATGTACAAAAACAGTTGTGACCAAAGAAGCTTCGACGCTGCATCCACCTTGTCTTAGAAATGTCAAACGACTTATCAGGGATGAAAATGTCCGAAAAGAGTATCCAATCTTAAAAAGATGGTTGATGATAAATCTTGATCTTGTCAACTCAATGGCCAGAAAACGCGCGTGTTGAATTTTCTGTCCTTCCTTAGGATATATACGTTGAGGGTCATTGGGAACTGGATCATTAATTAATGCTCCGTCCCATATCATAAATTGTATCAGAGTCCTTAGATGTTCATGTCTGTCGGGGAGAAGGAGCCTCCTGATTGGTTGGTACAAGAGTTATTCAAAGGATGGTGGCGATGAGCAAGCAAGGGATGATGCAATCGCCTTTGGCAGTAGTAACGGGTTGAAGAGGTACATCCTGATTGGTCCTTCCTAGGATAGAAGGTGTGGCGTGTTTTATAGTCCTCACCGGGCATGATTATTTGCAGACCCATCTGTTTAAAATTGGCCTGCATGATTCTCCGCTCTGTCCTGCTCTGTAATTCTGTGCCAATGACTGGGGAGCATCTATTTGATTGCCCCTCTCTATACTTTATGTCTGATCTCAACATAACTATGGATTTCTCCATCGTACTAGAGTAACTTCTGTTCTCTACTAGACTGCAATATGCCCTATGTATAAGAAGACGTTTGCAGGTGTAATTTTAAAAAAATGTACAAAAACGAATCTTTTATTTCATTGTTTATTATAACGCATTTTACGTACTTAAGAATATTTTGTTCACCTTCAGTATATTTTTAATGAAAATAGATATTAAATTAATTTAAATAATATAAATATATAAGAAAATTTTTTACATTATTACTTTATTCTACGAATATGTAATATAGTTCAGTTGCCGAAAAAATGAGTCACATTTAGTAACTTATATAGTTTTCCTAGCAAAGAAAAAAATTATTTCAATGTTAATATCTTAAAAATAAATGTTAAGGTATGATAAATTAATAACGTTGTTTAATGTACTATCAAATAAGCATCTAAAAAAGAATTTCTCTACTTCGAAGTATGATATTAAGTAAAATAGACAGCTGTTTTAAAAAAATCTCATGTTCAAATTTTATTCGATTATAACGTACAGTAAGTACTCGCTTAACGCTGTTTCGGTTTAACGCTCTTTTATTTGAATTGTGGAATTCCCCAAAATTGCACGCAGCGTTAGGCTTCCCGATATCCGAAGCAGTTTATCTGTGTTTCTTCTTTCTTGTGGTGCTATACGAACGTATTTTTATCGTTTCAAATATTTATTGACGTTATTGTAAGTATAAATTTATGTAATATAATGATTTCTATGGTGACAAATATTATGATTTTTAGTTTTTATCTTGACTGATAATAATAAAGCAACAAGAAAAAGTATTTGACTAGAAACTAGAAAGCAAGTGATTAGAAGATTAGATACTGGTGGACGTCAATCTCAAATTGGTGCTGCATTGCATTTGGTAACTTCAAAAATAAGGACCATTCTTAAGAATAAAGAAAAAATACTGTCATTGGCAACTGCAACTACGACAATCTCTGCAACAATAATTACCCATTCTAGAAATAATACAATAGAGGAATTGGAAAAATGACTTTCTATATGGATTGACGACGAAATTGAACGCAATATGTCATCAAGCCAATCTACCTTCTTGATAAAAAGGCAGAAAATTGGAAGAACATTGGAAGAAGACTGAATGATTTGAAATGTAAACATACTGACTTAGAATTTAATTTATTTTTGTATATATATTCGTTAATCATGTTTCTACATTTGTAAGAAATAAATTTTGGTTTTATTGTTATAAAAAACATAATTAAAAGATTAAATGGTAAAATACATGACCAATTTTCTATCCATCTACCCTTAAACCCATTATTAACATGACAAGATAACCTCGTTTAACGCTGTTTCATATTACGCTCAACTTTGATGGAACGAATACCCGGCGTTAAGCGAGGTCTTACTGTATTGTTCCAGAGATATGTAGTGAAACCTGTTAAGGACCATGTACCAAATTACTTTAGAGCAAACTTAATAATCGATTGCCTATCATTTGCGTGTGAAGTGGATTGTTAATTCAAGTTTATATACTTGCATTCGGACTTTTAAGACCAAAAAGAAGAAAGAAATTGGAAGTAGGAAATACTTTTGGAATATCACAAACTAAGAGAATCACAAGAAATTTGAGATTTAGGAGTTTTAAGACGTATAAATTCCAAATACGCAAAAACATTGAAATGGCACAATTTTCTTATTTATATCTCAAGGAATTCTTTCTTAATTGCATTTAAAAACTATGGTTTTTACAATAAAATTAATTTTTACCATTATTTTTTTATTTTTAAATTAGGGAAAATATACCAATTTAACAGTGCAGAATTCTGTGATAAATAATAATTAGAAATTTTTCTGTTTTTAAACATATGGAGGACTTACTTAACACATAATAGATCCCGTTTTTAAATCTCCATAACTAAAAACTTTTCCTTAAAATTATGTAAATTTAAAATTTAGACTACTTTAAAGATAAAAACCAGATGAGACAGTGAAAAGTCTGTTTTCATGACGGAATAATTTTTAATTAATTAATCAGCAAGTTAATTCAGTTATTAAATTACCATCATAATGTAATTTATTTTCACTCATTCGATATCAGTTGTGTCAATTTATATCAGTCACACTGTTTGGGATATTAAGAATCCTTCACTTTAACACGCTTTTATAAGTTTTACTTGTATTAATAGAATTTTTTGAACTGGGTTTTTCCCGTTTTAAAAAAGGTCAGATTATTCAAAATTTTTTGCGCACTTGTCAAGGACCGATGACAATACAATAATTTCATAATTTCTTTTCCATTGTCCTGATTGGATCCTCATAAATAAGGTTTTTTTAGGATTTCGGGGAATTTTGGGCTACTAATTTCATTATATCGTTTCTAGATTTGGGGGAATAATTCAAAACCTTTTTTCGGGTTTGGGGGAAAATTTTTAACATACCTTTTCCCAGTTTTTTTTAGCCCCAATTCCAAATTTAGTTTACTAAAAGTTTTAAAAATTTCCCCCCAAAAACCCCAAAAACCGTGCATGTGAATAAAAAATAATTTATTTTTAACTGCTAAATTTTTTTTATTTTTTTTTTTAAAAAAGCAATACGTTTAAAAAGTTTTGATACGAATTAACATTATAGCAATCCCGTGAAAAAATTTGGAAATACGATTGATTTTTTAAATTTTTTCAGCACATTTTTATTACTTGGCCCTGCATCTATAGAGACGGGATTTTTTGAAATACAACAATGGGGTCTCACCCAAAGCCCCAAAAGGGGAAAGAATAAATATCCTTCAAACCCAATTTTATTGAAAAACAAAAACTAATTCCAGAAACCACAAAATTTCCGGCTCCAAAAATCAAACTAAAGGGGAAAAATTAAACAAAAAATAAATTTATTTTTAAAAACAAAAAAACAGGCTTTTATTGCGATCGAACTAAAAACTGAAAAAAAAAATTTAGGGGGTTTTTAAAAAAAAAGAAAAAACCCACCCTTTTTTTGGAATTAAAACCCTAAAAAGAAAAAAAGAAAATTTTCTTAATAAAAAAGGAATAAAATGGGCAAAACAAAATTATCCATTGTGGAAAAGCTTGGGTGCTTTTTTATTTTCTTTTTTATACTAACTCAGCATTTAGGAACAGAACTAATAAGAAATTATAATTAATATAGAGCACACCACGCTTTTACCACGATGACATTAATTTTCTCGTTAATCATTTTACTCTTACATTCAGAATGATTTTTTTACTCTTTAGTTCAATTCGCTATAAAAGCGTGTTGGGCGTGAAATACTTAATTTCATAAGTATTAAATTTCAATAGTTAGAATAAGTAAATTAAGTCAGTTGCTTAGAGTTTTATACAATATACCATCTTATATTAGTAAATATTTTTCTAAGTAATTTGAGATTTTAAAAGTAATTTTTTTAAAATATAAATTAATAGAACCAAGTTAATGGAAATTTACACAATGTGAATATTACATGAACTTTTCCTCTCTTAGTCATTTGCATACGCCTGAGTTGAAAACGGGGGAATTTGTTTCCCTGAAAAAGGGAAAAAATTTGGGAAAGAAAAGTTTTAAAAAAAATTATTGACAACATTGGTGATCATCACAGACTTTATGGATGGAGCAATTTCAAGTCAAACGAAAGATACAAGCTCAAGTCCCATTAAAAACTATCAGTCACAATAATTGCGTATTGTAGATACAAAAATCAATGTTTTTTTATATATCTGGTTAATTTCAATTTTTGGGGGAAAACTTTTGAATATATATATATATATATATATATGTGTGTGTGTGTGTGTGTTTGTGTTTTTGTTTTTGTGTGTGTGTGTGTGTGTGTGTGTGTGTGTATATATGTATATATATATATATATGTGTGTGTATATGTATATATTATATATATATATATATATATGTGTGTGTATATGTATATAAAATTTGGTTTATGAAAAAATATATTTATGTTTTGTAGGGTAAAATATTAAAAAATATATATAAAATCATTTATATTTTAATATATTTTAAAATATTATGTAATATAATAAAAAAATATTTTAAAAGGGATAAGCAAATTTAATAAAAAAAATTATCATATATACATATCATAAAACAAAATAAAATCATATACATATACATATACAATATACTTATATATATATATATATATATATATATATATATATATAAAAATTTATATATATATATATATATACTATCTATATATAATAGGCTATATATATATATATATATATATATATATATATATATATATATATATATATATATATATATATTGTTCGTCGTAGTAGATAGCAAAACAAAAAAATTTGTCACAGCCCTTTTTAAAAAATTAAAAGCAAATTTTTTATTTGCTTCGGGGGGTTTACAAAAAAGCCCATAAATATCCCAAGCCGGGTGGACGGTCATTTCACGGGGTTAATCCCCTTTTGGGGCCCCCTTTAATCCCTTTTCTTTTCAGGCCCCCCTCTCCCTTTTTCTCTATCCGGGGCTCTCGTCTCCACCCGGGGCCCCTTTTATCTGTTCCCCAGGGGGTCTATCTGTTTTCTCTCCATCCAAGGCTTTATCCCCCGTTTCACTCCAGGGCTCTCTATCTCCTCCAAAAAAAAAACCCCTTTTTTAAAAACCAGGGGGGGGGTCCAACACGTCCCCCAAACCCCCCCCTTTTGGGAGGCCAAAAAGGTCTGCCCTCGTCCGGGGGGCCACATTCCTCTCTTATTTGTGCGGCAAAAAACCCATTCCCCGGTCTTCTTTGGGAAAATAAGGGGGGCCATAATTCTCAATATAACTTCCCGAACACCCCTTTTTCATCCCCACCACCTGGGTTTTATAACCCCATTTCTCTCGGGACCGGCCGAGGCGACGAGATTCTTTCATACAGGCTTGCCTATATGTCAACCTATTGTCCCGGGTTTTTCTTTGGATATTGTAACTTCCAGACTCAATGCCGTGTTTGTCCCAGGTCAAACCCAAAAAACAATGACCCCCGACCACGTGATCCGGTCCCTAAACGTTTTGGAGCCATAAAAAATTCATGAATAGAAGGGGTAGGGGTTCACCCCAATCAGAACGTCTATTTTACACTGGGTGTCAAAACTTAAAACAACAATGTAAAATTTAACGAAAAGCCCATGAAATTGGAAAAAGGGGGGGCCTGCAGATCAGTAGGGGAACACGTAAGTCAGTAGGGGAAAAGTCATAAAAATATGCAAATATCAAAGGGAAAAAAAGGCCAGAAGCGATGTAGGGGACCAAAAAAGCGGTGAAAAGTCCGCGCGCTGCTCAACAGTAGAATGGAAAAAGAAGGGGCGGAGACGCAATTCCCTATTCTCTGCAAGTCCGTGAGGGCAGTTCGTGGTTTTGGCTAAAAAAATCATCTGGAGACTTCCCCGTGGAAGAATGATCAGAAAACTGGGGGGGGGCGTACTGCCCCGTGTAGCTGCAGGTTCGGAATCAACAAAATGTCGTTTCCCCGCGCGGGCGTTCAAAAACCCCAAAGGGACCCGCTGTTAAAAAGGAAATTGGCCCGGGCCCGAGGGGGGGGATAAACACCCGGGGGTGACCGATATATCACCCCGCAGGCGAAAAAAAATTCGACAACGGGCAGCAACACCATTGCTCAGAAACTCTGTACAGCAACAAAGGGCGACAAGGGGTAGCGGTTTTTGGCCCGACCCCCTTCCCCAAAAGGGGCCCAGTCACCCGCCGTCCCCGAACGCTGCCTCCCCTTGAAAGATGGCCACCAAAACCCCGTTTACAGTGGGACAGAAGGGACAAAAAATGGACAACCCGATCCCAAAGGAAATCGTGTTCTCTTTACGGATGAAGTCGGTTCAGTACCAGAAGCGATTCTCCAAGCATTTTGGTTTTGGGGAAAATCGGGGCCAGGTTTTATCCCAGTAACATCAAGGAAAGGCATCGAAAGGTGGTCCTGGGTTCTTTCTGGGTTGGGATTATTTCTGAACAGCGGAACTGGGCTTCCCATTTTCGACAGAGGGGGCCGTAAACGGGGCCCTTTTTTGTGAGGGGTACTTCTTCCCCATCTGCATCTTTTTCCCAGGTGCCATTTTGGGGAAACCCCCTCTTTATGGATGACAATGCACCCCCATCGCACCCCTTGCTGTTGAGGGGGTGCTGGAAAGTGAAGATAACCCCTCAGAAAAGGATTGGCCAGCGTGCTCCCCGAAATTTTAAAACCCATCGAACTCGTGTGGGATGCTTTGGGGGGAAAATTTCCCCCCACATCATCCGGGTTTCAAAACCCAAAAACTGAAACAGATGTTGATTGGGGAAAAGGGGACTCTACCTCAAAAATGTTGCCCCAGCTGGTTCTGAGTATGCGGAAGGAAAAGTTCCGGGAACCATTTGAAATAAGGGGGGCCTTTTACCATATTAAAGGGAAAATGTTTCTTTTGGGTTTTTTCCTGTTGGATAGACAATCATAGGGCACGATACTATGGTTCAATAAAAAAAAATTTTTTGGATTCCATACCGTATGCGTTGTATTCCTTTTCAGCGCCGATGCTTTCGTCACCCTTTTACGTACAAAAATTCCTTCATTTCAGAATTTCACCCCGTGTTTTTTGGGGTTTTGG
Source organism: Trichonephila inaurata madagascariensis (assembly GCA_019973955.1). NCBI lineage: Eukaryota > Metazoa > Arthropoda > Arachnida > Araneae > Nephilidae > Trichonephila > Trichonephila inaurata. The sequence continues at coordinate 88,795 of BMAV01021342.1, read as the reverse complement.
CAAAAACCCCCGTTTTGTTTGCCCCGTTTTTTTTTTTTTTTTTTTTTTTAAAAAAAAAATTTTTTTTTTTAAAAAAATTTTAAAAAATTTAAAAATTTTTGAAAAATTTTTCAAAAAACAAAAACTTTTGAAAATCTTTCCCCCTCGAAAAACTTAAAATGAAGGAAAAAAGTTTAATGAAGCGACAAAAATTATTTTTTTTTTGCAAAAAAAAAAAAAACTTTGGGGAAAAACCGGAAAAACAAAAACTTTTTTGCAAAGCAATAATCTTAAAAAAGCCTGCGAAGCAAGTAGTATGCATCTTTGTTAACCCTCTCGCTGCGTAGTGCTACCTTTTCTACTTGCACTTTGCGCATGGAATTTGTGGGATACGCAGCGAAAGGGTTAAACGCAACAAGCCTTTTTCAAATGGCGAATTTATTAAGGGGTGTGGTAGTGTTTGAAAGGGCATTATAAAGGAAACGTGAGAAGTAGATTTGAAAGTAATTCATTTTCAGGATTTTTGACTCAATTAAAGCAGACTTCATATAAAGGCTAAAGACTGATAGCAAAAATTATTTAGTTTGCTCTGGTACTGGATTAGAGCACAAGTTATGAAGACACTGCAGAGTTACTCATCTTTATCTGGGGAGTTAAAGAAACTTTTATCATCACAGAAGAATTACTTGGCTTATATATAGAAATAATGAAATGTAGAATTTCAAATTCGTACTGGGGCTTTTTAATAGTCTGAAAAGGTAGGGCGACAAAACGACAAATATTACAACAAACGGAGCCAGAACTTTCTGTGAAAACAATGTAGGCATGGTTGAGCTCTTAACAGTGGCGTAACGTACACCCTCTCAACACCCGCATTGCTGGAGAGGGGGGCAGGGACTCTAGGGGGCCCAAATCTTTACTGACTCTTAAGTACGTATTTGGGCTTGGGGAACAAAACTTGAGTTTGTTGGGAGTTTTCTAATGCTCTCCGTTACGCCACTGACTTTTAAAAATTCAAGTTAGTAGTCCAAGACATACAGACAGTGATATTTCGTTTTTTCATTGTTCTTTCCATCAGGAGTTCCCTTGTGAAATTATGCTGGACTTAAAGTTTATAGTAGATACTATTTTTAGTGTGGTGAACACAATTAGAGCAAGGGAACTCCACTATTAACAGTTAACTTTTTTTGGATTATATGGGAGGCAGAACATGTGTGAAGAAATAACTTACTACAACAGTATGAAATGAATGAATCTTAAGGTATCCGACTATGTTCGGAACCGTGATTTTGAAAAGCATATAAATGAATAATATTTATGATATTTAGTGTCACTTAGATTGGAAAATGTATATAAAATTGTTTTTATTTAAAATTATTTAAATACAGTATTTTGACAAAAAATGAACATAGAATGACCCATTTTCAAAATATTCTCCTTTTGTGAAAAATGCTTCTATTATAATAATATTTTGCTTGTATGTAGCTCTGATTTTTCTGAAAGGGCTAAAAACTAAATTTTAAAATATATAACTTAGAAGTGGGTTTATCCATAGTTTACTACAACAGAGGGGAGAAATTTTAAGAAAAAAACGCCCATAATTATTTCAAATGGTTGTAACTCTGACAATAATGCGAATTTTTCAAAAATCATAGTTGAACCTCTGTACAGTGATCTGAGCTATATACAGGCAAAATATTGTTATAATAGAAGTATTTTTCACTAAAGAAGAACATTTTGAAAAAAAGGTTATTCTAAGTTAATTTTTTTCCGAAATATTGTATTTAAATAATTTTTTTTGGCAAAATATCCTTAAAACAATTTTATACGTACATTCTAATCTAAGTGACACTAAATATCATGAAAATTATCTATTTATGCGCTTTTAAAATCACGGTTCCGAACGTAGTCGGATACCTTAAAGGTGATAAAAATAATCGGAGCATTGCAGAATGAAACCCATTAGTTTCTTAATATGAATGGGCGGGAAACTCCTGATGTTGTTACAACAGCGTCTCTTAAACTGTGGGGCGGGTTTACCTGGGGGAAGCAAACACGTTAAAAAGTCGAAAAGGAAAAATTATTTTTAAAAGACTTTAATTTACTGAGACTAAATAAACAAACTAAAAAACTAAATAAACAAACAAAATACATTTTGACACAATAAAAAATGAAATACACATTTACAGTGATCTAATACACTTATAAATGTATCAGTACTGCATAATGTATTTTATAATAAATTTAACAATACTAAGTTAAGAACAATTCTAATAGTTACAAGAGACCCCATGGGCTCGTCATATATAAAATTAAATACAAATATTAAGTTATCTGACTACGTTCGGAACCATGATTTTAAAAAAGCACATAAATGGATAATTTTCATGATATTTAGTGTCACTTAGATTAGAATACATGTATAAAAATTTTTTAAGGCATTATGACAAAAAAAATTATTTAAATACAATATTTTGACAAAAAATGAACTTAGAATAACCTTTTTTTCCAAATGATCCTTTTGTAAAAAATGCTCCTATTGTATTAATATTTTCACTGTATATAGCTCAGACCTCTGTACAGAGGCTCAACTAGGATGTTTGAAAAATTCACATTATTTTCAGAGTTACAACCATTTGAAATAATTATCGGCGTATTTTCTTAAAATTTCTCCCTTCTGTTTTCGTAAAATATGGATAAACCGACCTCCAAGTTATGCGTTTCAAAAATTCTAGTTGAGCCTCTGTAGAGAAGTCTGAGCTGAATACAGCAAAATATTAATACAATAGAAGCATTTTTTACAAAAGGAGAACATTTGGAAAAAAGGTTATTCTAAGTTAATTTTTTGCCAAAATACTGTATTTAAATAATTTTTTTTGTCATAATGTCCTTAAACCAGTTCTTCTCAAACTTTTAATACTGGCGCCCCCCTTCTCAATCACAATTTTTATCGCGCCCCCCTTATACATTAATAAATTACTGAATACAATAATAATGCACTTTGACGCTAAAGCTACAATACACGATCTTAATTATAAACCGTACAAATTAATAACATAAGTATTAAATTTTGTATATGTTACTTTTAAGCATAAAAAAAATTAAGTAATAGGATAATTATTATGTTATTTTTCCTTTCTCTATAATTTTTAAATTGGAACATATCGCAAAATGCGATGGCTGCTTAGAAGACAAAATATAGATATCAGCTAAATATAGAAAAAGAACTCAAAGGGTCAATTTCTAAAAAACTTTGCTCTGCAAGACAAGCCCATGGAAGTCGCTAATACTTATTAAACTTGTTCTTAATTCAGTATTAATAAGATAAGTATTAAATTTTTTATATATGTTAATCTTAAGTAATATATATTTTAAGTAAATTACTTTTTTAAGTAAAAGATTATATAATTATGTTATTTTTCTTTCTATAATTTTTAAATTGAAACAGATTGAGAAATAATATTTAATTAAAGATTTATTTCCTTCAAGATCCATTTCTAAAACTACAAATGTCATTAAAAAATAGCCTAATCTATGTTGCTCTTTATCATATCCATTACATCTGGCATTCTCGCGAACGTTCATGTGAGTTTAGGCAACCTAACAGACGTCTGCACAAAACATGTAAAAATGCTGTACCTCGTACAATTCTAGTCAGTCTTGGCTGTGAATCGATTAGCTACCGAATCTCTCTTGAATGTACATTTCATAATTCACGCGTTAATTGTAATTCACGGTATTAAGTATTTACGGCAGTGGATTATAACAAAATCATAGATATATTTTTAAATCACAGCGATCATTCGACGATAATAAAGCATCAACAAGTACATAGACGAGGGCAAATTGATAGTAAGTTACGAATGGGTTAGGGATCCATTTCAAAATACTTCAGAAGGGCTCTCAACTGCCGAAAAAGAGATCTTCATAGATTTCACATCCAATGACGAAATTAAAGGCAATTTTGTAATAAATCACTCTTTGAATTCTGAATAGAGGTGGATGCTGAATTTTCTGCACTGAAAACAAAAGCATTTCGTATACTATTACCATTTTTAACATCATACCTTTGTGAATCCGGATTTTCTGCGATGGCTACTTTGAAGACAAAATATAGATCTGAGCTAAATAGCAAAAAATAACTCTGAGTGTCAATTTCTAATTTTTAGACTTCCTTTGAAAAACTTTTGCTCTCAAGACAAAGCCCATGGAAGTCACTGATAATTATTAAACTTGTTCTTATACTGGCTGAAGTACCCACTCTTAACACGAGTTCATTTTTTTAAAAAATGATAATCTATTATTCTTGATATAATAGCTTAATTGTAAGGAAAGTAAAACCAAGTGCATGACAATGTATACAAAAATGTAAAATGATTTATTGAAATGAATACTCATATTATAAACGGTTTTGAATGAACTGTAATTTTAAGCCTCGCAGAATTAGCATTTAGAATAAATGTTAAGCAATAAAAAAAGAATATAAAATTCTAATGAATAACAATTGTGTTATTTTTTTAATATTTAAAGCGAGAAAGCCCGGGATTAGGTGTGCACTCGATACTAACTTTAATGGTCGCGGGGAGTGAAGCACCCCAATTCTTTTTTTTATAATTATTTTCAATATACAAGATAAAAATCACAATTTCAGTGAATAATTTAACTAAGAGAAAATATACTTACCTATTTCAACTATTTTTCTATTTGTCTTTCATAATTTGAGAAAATATCCAATAAAACTGAACTAAATTGTTCCAAATGTGCGTGACCTTAAGAAAGGACACAAATCACAGACACTTTTTGCTAAAATTACAGGTAAGTTATTTGCAAGCAAAACTGTCACATTTTGTTCACGTTATTGTAATTTTAATGTCCTTTGATGATCGACAAATATCCTGTTGGACTTTTTCTTTTTTTGTGTTTTTTTGACGGGGGTGAAGTGCATTTTGCGGTACACTTATGGTTTCTATTTTCTTCATAAAGTTCTTAATGTAGTTATTAAAAATTTTTCCCTTTCGTTTCATGTTTATTGCTTTTCTCAAATTTATTTTTCGCTAACATGATTAATATGCATTATTTCAGCAAATTTTTCCCCTTTGTTTGATCAGCTTAAATTTTCCCCTTTCAGAAAATCACAGATCCCCAATTTTTTTTTATATTCTGCTGATTTACATTTAAAAAACCATAACCCAGTCGTACAACATAAACAATTAAAACCACAAAGTTATATTCATAGGGAAAAAAGCAGCATTTCAAGAAAATATTTTTTTAAAATAGTGGTCAAAAAGGGGAACCCCGGTCTAAACAAGACCTTAAGATTCTAAAATACGTTTCCCCCTCTCAAAAAAAAGGGGATATGTTATCAATTCATTTTAGCTCCCTTAAGACTGTCATATTAGAGGATTCTCTGTCAAGGTCATTGGTAACAAATAAAAAAGTTTTCCCAAATTTAAAGATTTTTTGTATTATGTGTTTCCGGGATACCATAAAAATAAATCTTGGTCAATTAATCCTTCAAAATTTCTCAATATGCTTATCCAGTATCATAAAAAATCTTTTACAAATTTTGAAAAAAAACGCAAACTGAATTATATAATTTTCCCTTCCCCAAAAAAAGGGGTGGGTAACCATACCAGTAAGTTTGAAAGCCAGCAAAAGTAATATTTTAAATTAAAAGAAACGTAATAAAAATCTCTCATCGTAGGATTACAGTAAAGCAAACAAAATATTTTTTTTATTTAGTTATAGCTAATGAGCGTTCAAAGTAGAATCTTTTATTTTTGATGATCTTTTTTCACCAGATGATATATATAAATCATATCAATGTAAATCTGTTTTTTTTATTATATCAAAAAGTATTTTTTTCTTCCAGTAAATTAATTTTTTTTAACCTTTTATTTTCGATGTGCTCGCGCCCCCCTTGAAGGCTTATCGTGCCCCCCCAGGGGGGCGCGCCCCACAGTTTGAGAAACGCTGCCTTAAAACAATTTTATACACGCATTCTAATCTAAGTGACACTAAATATAAATATTATCTATTTACACGCTTTTGCAAAATCACGGTTCCCAACGTAGTCGGATACCTTAAAACTTATCTTGATAATTTTTCTACGGTTTATAATTAATCCCTTAACTGCCGATTAAAAGTTACGCGATTATATAGCTCCCAAATACCACCTCTATCCAAGTAGGCGCACGTATGTAACGTATTGAGGGGGAGAGGGGAGAAAAAGGGATAAATAAACAAAAAATTCTATGAAATAAGTAAATCCGTCGCAAACAGTGTCAATGTGTTTTTATTGCACTCCAAAGCCTTTGGAATAATTTTATGGATAGCAGTGCACAGAAAAGATCGTACTTCGGAAAGACGTATATAGTATTACTGAATTCAAAACATTGTTATTATATCGAGGGGAGCGGGGAAGGGCACGATATGAAAATTATGAATGAATATTGGGTCGTAAGCATTGAAAGTTTGAGAAGCACTGTGTTACAAGAATAACGTGTGAAGAGAAAATATATGAGATGATATTTAAAGCTAAGATATATGAGAAATTGAATGAAAACTGAATATGACATTGCATAAAAAAAAAGAGGTTATCACTTAAACTGTGGAAGCATATAAAATCATTCAAAGCTTATTTTCAACACACAGAAAGTGCTTTTGTTTAAATTAGGGAACATGCACAGAGTTTGGAAGACGAGGTCACAAGAAAACTCCCTGACTTAAATAAAATGGAGCATTGATTCAATATGCTTTACTATCCTATCACTATTGATATTGACAGAGGACATTTGAGGAGCTATAGCTTGAACTTATTGACATGTCCAAGTCCATGTCCTCAGAAAAAAAATGCTTCAAGCTGTAACATTAGTTGAATTTTACAAATATTTGCAGAAAAATTTCAATGTTTGAAGAAATTTACTGAGAAAATCTCTATATTTGGGTCTATATATCTGTAGGCAAAGTTTTTCTTGATTTATCATGAGTAAATATAGATGCTCTTTGACAAATATTAACTTGAAAGCTTAGCAAAAAATATCCTTGGTTTATGAAAAAATGTAGAAAATTATGATAGGGTATATTTGTGTGTGTGTTTTATTAAGCTGATTCTAAAATTAAATGTTCTTTTCATGTAGATTATGTGAAAGTAGCCGAATAAATCTACTATTCTTTATTTTATTTAAATTTAATTTTTGATTTTGCGGCACGATTTAAATCTGAAAACGATTGCCAAATGAATGTAATCATTTTAAAAGGTGCAACCCTCCACTACCCTCCTTCTCCGCAAAGTGGCCTCAAGATGAAGCAATCGCCTACACTTGGTTTAGAAAAAATTCTAACAAAAGTTATGTAAATGTAAGCCTTTATTCTCTATTTTTCGCTTCTATTCGGATACAGAAATTGCTTAAATAACCGCCTACAAAAAGGAATTAATATTTTTCGACATTAATATTCAGGGCATTTTCAATCATTAAAATGAAAGGAAACATGTCGATGAAAAAATAAACTATTGTTTGCTTTTAATTAAATTAAAACACGCAATCCTTGTTCATAAAAATTTTCGATTTATATTCGTAATTTTTTTTAATTTACTAATGCACAGCAAAAGACAACTTGAAAACTTTTGTTTCTACTTGTGTATCCATCTATCTATCTATCTATCTATCTATCTATCTATCTATCTATATATATATATATATATATATATATATATATATATGTATATATATTGCTTTGCATTGCATGGATTTTATATTTTGTAAAAATGTAAAGAAAACTATACAGAGTAATAGTTTTTAATTAGAATTTATACTCGTAAAAATCTATTATATTTTATAATAAAAATAATTTTATATTTTATGCTCATATAATTATATGATATACTCGTAAGAAAAAAAATTCATAATCCTCTCAGATTAATAAGCAAATAACACTTTACAAAAATTTAAAAGACTATTCGGTTAGGTCCATTTTTAAATAGACTACGTTTTAACAAATATTTATATACACAGTTGAACCTCTATATGACGAACCTCTATATTGCGAATTTTTCTATATAGCGAACTTTTCCCTAGAACCTTGAACATTTCACGATTTTCTTCGTAAAATAACCTCTATAGCGAAGTGCATTTTCTATATAACGAATGTTTTCTTTTGTGATTCAATTTTTGTTCTTCCTTTTTTTAAAGTATTTCTGAAAAAAGTTCAAGTTATTCTCTCTTTAATACATTTTATGGTGGTCATAAATCTTGAACTGGTTTTACTAGATCCTAACCCACCGGGAGCGATAGAGTTCTGGACGTTTCATCCAAGAAGTGCAACCTTTAACCCCCATTGCACAGTTCACTATCTTCTATATCCTCTTTCACCCTCAGTGAAATAGTCTAGTGTCTCCGTGTTCTAATAAAAAAAAAGTATGTTTAACATTACTTGTATGCATTAAATTATAAAATGTCCTTAAAATTCATTAATTTTAGTATAAAATTATTTTCTTAATACTGAAAACGCAGTGAATTCTTCGACATTATTCTCTTTTATTTTGCTGTTTTTCTTTCTTTCTTTTTTGATGGGTAAGATATATAAAATAAACATATATTAATTTAGAAAAAGGTGTAAATAATTAATTTTTTTTAAATATAGTGTTTATGAATTTAAAATTTGTTTTATGTGGTTTATATAAAGTACATTAAAAATGGACCTCTATATAACGAATTTTCCATACAACGAACTATTTTCCTGGATTTAGTGACTTCAATATATAGAGGTCCGACTGTATACTTAATTCATTACATTTAATTAAGTAAGTACATATACACATATGTATTCGCAGTTTTAAGAAATGATTTGTTTTATTTTATTTAACAAACATATTTCCAAATCATGCTTGTCTTCAGCGTGTAATCAAGTGAAATAAAATCAACGAACATGAAGGAAAACTTTTTATTTAGTCCTGATACTTTTCCTTGGCATTTTAAATTGCGCTTTTGTTATACGAGATATTTCAATGCAAAATGAGCTAAATTCATTTTGGCATAGTCAATTAGGGAAAATTCTCGCAATTATTCTACTAAGTTCTAAAATTATTTGTAAATACTAAATTTTTTATAACTAGAGATTCTTAAGTTTGAGTCCTCGTTCAATAAAATTCTGCAAATTAAAACAAGGAATTCAAATAAAATTTAAAAATTAATCTCTGGATACTTTGAAAATATAAATTTTAGACTGCAGTCTTTACCATATCGATATTTAAAAGATACAACATCAGTGTTTATTTAGGTTTAATCAAAAAAAAATTTAATTCTTTTTCGAATGGATAAGAGAAATTAAATTTTAATGGTGAGAATTAAGTTTTCGATATTAAAATCCAATTATTTTGCATTTATCGGGTCATTTTTATTTGATGTATTCAGCTTCCTTAAAGAGTACTAAATGCAATGAAATCCCTAGATTTTTATCATTTTATAAATCCATGAATTCTGATGTTGTGCTGCTGATCGTAAAACTATATCTAACGCGTGCTATACTGACGAATTAATGATCAAAATAAATTGTTCCAGTCGAAAGCAAATTTGTTAATAATTTCAAAATTATCACTGACTGTATATTCTTGAATTTTCTAGTTCTTTCTAATTTTAATGAGAAAAAAAAAAGTATTTTATAAGCTACTGATCTTATGTTTACACCTTATGATATTTGCTTGAGAATATCCTTCACATTAATACATTTTAGTTTATATATTTCAAATAAGATGAAATGCAAGCGCATTTGTTGATAAAATAAATATTTTTCAATTATAAAATCATTTTGTTCATATCATGAATTAGTTTCGTATCCGCGCGTTTATGATATTCGTAACTTTTAGGAGGGTAATGTTTTCATTTATGTAGCTTTTAACTTCTTTTGAATTTTAAAAATACTTTTAATTAAATTTGTTGTATTTTTTATAAGAAATTGACTGGTATATTTACTATACAATATATTTAATTTTATTTTATATAAAACTTATAAAATCAGTTATTTCCAAACTAATTCACCTTAATATGAAATATATGATAATATTAAACATATTTATATAGTTAAAACCACTCACTATAAATTCCATTCAAGAAAATAGTTTTTAAACAAAACGTCTTACATTGATATTTTAACTATAAAATATCATAGCTATTTATTCTTCATATTAGGAATAAAGTGAATTTATATAAAATTAATACAAGCACTTACATTAAGCAGGCAATCATATTTCTTGCTTATTATTTAAAATTTAAAATTCTTTAAGTTTCATTTTATAAAAAAAATTTAAATTTTCATTATAATAATACATTTAAATTTACATTAAGTTTTAAAATTGATTAATAAATTATAACTGTCCAGTCAAGATATATACGTGTAGTAAGCATTTAAGTATTTATATATATATAATATATAGTAATATAAAATAAAAGTGAAGAAGTACTAGAACCTACAGTGCTAAAGCAGGAAGAAATTGGAATTCACCTGACACAACAAATGTAAATACAAAAAAGTCTTTGGACTAAACTGGAGACCTATTATGATACCTAAAGCTGTCGCTGAATTAGGCCAGTGAATTAGGGTTAGCAATGCTTTATGGATCCAACCTTCCCCGTACAGCCGAAATTTTCGACATAATAGAGGGGAAAAAAAACCAAGTTGAAAAGTTAAGCCTAATACAACACGTGGAAGAAAAACCTGATAATATATTAAAATGAAGCTAAGAAAAGAGAACAATAATGAATGTCTCAAAAAGAAAAATAATAATAATAAAATTTTTAAAAAAAAACGTGCAAAATAAGTACTGGAAATCGAAAATTCAACCTTTCACAATAAGCTCCCAACGCAAAATGACGTAAAAAAATTGAAACGACTATTCGAGAAGGAAAAAACCATGGCGCCATATGGATATTTATTTTGCAATTAAACAAATCACTAAGAATTTTTTTTTAAAAATAAACTAAATAAAGGAAGTTTTAAAAACATTAATGAACCAAGTTAAGAATAGGTAAAATCATATATATATATATATAATAAATATATATACACTGGTGTGCAAAACTTAAGCAACAATGTAAAAATTTTTTAGCAGATTGCCATGAAATTGCAGAAAAGGAGGTCTGGAGATCAGTACAGTGAACAAGTAAATCAGTAGAAACGTCATGCGTATGCAAATATCAGGAACAAAACGCCAGAAGCGATGTGAGCGTACGCAAAACGTGTGATGTCGGCGCGCGCTGCTCAACAGTAGAATAAAATGAAGGACGGAGAGGCAATTCAACATATTCGCTGCAAGTGCCAGTGAGTCAGTTCGTGAAATATGGCTAAAAGAAATCACCTGGATGACTTCGCACGTGGAAGAATGATCAGAAAGCTGGAGGAGGGGCGTACTGTCACCAGTGTAGCTGCA
>BMAV01021342.1:34157-76206 GCA_019973955.1 Trichonephila inaurata madagascariensis | reverse complement strand
ACCAGTGTATATATATATATATATATATATATATATATATATATATTCTCCAACAATTTCTTTTTCCAAGAACTTGAAAACGAAATGAATATGATATCAACTGAATTGGAAAAATTTAAATTAGTATTTATTTCCGGTCGATCCCAAACCGAAAACAATGTGTGAATTGAAGAACCAATTCCACGTCAAACTGTTTTTTTTTCCTCAGTGATCTCAAATACATGCGGAATGACCTACTTTATTCATTCATCTTGTATCCAGTCTAAAAACTTAAGAACAAACTAAGAAAAATGAAAAAAAAAAAAAGGAAAAATCCGCGGAATAACACTTTTACGATACTTGTTTAATAGTATGAGTTTGAATTATTATTTTTGAGTCAACTTTTAAATACAAGATTATATAATCTATGAACATCTTTTTTTTTACTGTCGAATGATTCACCCAGCAAAAAGCAAAACACGAATAGTCTTAAGAAATTATCTTAGCAACTGATAAGTTATTTAAATGCATAGTTTTTTTTAGAACAAGAAAAAGGAAAAGCAAGGATTATTAAAACATGTATTTGGTTCTGAAAATACCTCTAAGAAATTGTGATGCGATTGATCATTATTCAAAATGCAGAAAATATTAATGCATCCAACAAGCAAGGTTTTTTTCGGAGTAAAGCGTAGGGGCTGCGGTAGCCCAGTGATCGAGTATCGGATTATGGCAGGCATGTCATGAGTTCGAGCCCAGTACCACTAAAGACCTGCCGTGTAGGGCAGCGATGCACGTTAAATCTGTCAAGAGCTGAAATGTCCTCCCGTTGGTGTGGTGTGGTAGTTAGGAGAGGAGGTCTCAGGTGTCGTCCACGTTACTTGAGTAGGGTTCAAAATCCCTCGTGTAGCTGAACAGTGCGACGTTAATATTCACTCACTCGGAGTAGAGCGTAAGGTTTGGGAACGAGCTACGATGCAAACAGACGTCACCGTTGCATCTCAGGGTAATGTAAATTAAAGATCAAATTAAATCAAATCGTAATAAATTGTAATTTGTTTTTCCACTCTCTAGTAATTTTACAATAGATTTTCGCCTAATAGGAACTAGTTAACACAAGTATAAAATCTTTAATATCTCATACTTAAAAATCGCACAAAATTTGAATAATTTATCTTGCGTAACATAAATGAAACACATGGCTGCTTTAACTTGTATTTTATCATTTAAAATGTTTGACTCTAATAGTTCATTTCTTCTTTGGAAAGAATGTTCTAAAAATTTCTAGAGTTTTGTAGTCAAATAATCATGTTTGAAACTTCTGGATTTTTTGCAATGGCATCGATTTTTCTTACTAAAGTCATTTCTGTTCGCTTAGCATTATGGAAAGAGTATTCTTGCTCGATCTACAAATGATTTTTCCCAATACAATACCTTCGGCAGCAAGGAAGCAAAGCTCAAAGTTTCCACAACAATGTATTTAAAAAAACAATAATCTATTAGCGTCATCTTCAACAAATCGATTCAGTTTCTTATTCCAATGCCATAATTTTGGGTGATTTAACTAGGTATTGTAAGGGAAGTGGCATAAATTATGTGACATTGGTAACGTATAAAAGTCTAACAAAGTACATACGAAGCGAACAGAATATTTATTGAAAACAACATATTATATTTGAAAATAACCCAGGAAAACTTGTATACAAGGTGCTGCCATTGACCGACAAATTAAAAGGGGTGATAGTAGGCAACATAAGACTGACAAATTACCATAGAATATGTGGTCACATACCACGTTTAGTCGAAGAATTTCACAAAAACATTTATGAAATTTATGATGTCGAGTGGTATGAAAAGGTTGAATAAGAAGTAAGAAATTCATTTATATCAAACGTAAAGCATGTTTACAATACAAACAATGCATCACAACATGGCGTTAGAAATACAACGATAAGTGATTGCCCCACAAATAGTTCGAAGTCGCTACCACGTTGGTCACAGCACAGCCGACACCGAAGGATTGTCGGATGCTTTCAGACAAATCGTGTGTGCTGGCGATGTCAGCTAAAGCTGAAGTTCGTACAGTGAAATCCTCCACTGTAGCTACCGGCATCTCATACACAAGTGATTTCAGGCTGCCCCAGAAGAAGGAATCCAATGGATTAAGGTCCGGGAAACGGGGAGGTCTAAGAACAGGTACAACAAATCCAATCTATCTCCTGGGATATTTAGCATGGAGGTAGTTTCGCACCTAAATCGAAAATGTGCTGGTGCTCTTACGCGCATGAACCACACGTTCTGGTGCACAGTGCCCGGTGCTCCTTGTAATAACTCCAGGAGTTGGAAATTTGCATACGTGCAGGTTTCTTCAACCCTACCATGGGGCTCCAAATCCCCATATTCGTTTGGCCACTCTCTTCCTCTGACTCATCGTCTTCCAGATGGCTACTTTTATCGCAAATTTTCATTAACTAAACGTGGTTTGAGCCCCCATATTCTATGGGGATTTGCCGTCTCCTTGTTGCCTACTAAAACTGCTCTGAATTTGTTGATCGAAATCGGCAACACATTTTGTATACTTAATTATACTTTTTATACACTTATTATAATTTAATGAAAGATGAAACTTCAAAAAATTACTTATAAAATAAGAAGATATAAATTGAATGTGACAGATAAATAGGCTTAATTGTATTTTCAATATAACCTGCATTTTTTTTGTCATATTTTTAAGAGAATTACGAGTATTTTATCGTTAGCCTGCCAAAGATATAAATTATAATCAAAATTAATTTTTAATAAAAAAAATGTGTTTTGAATTTGCATGAATATTTTGTTAGTAAATACTTGAAATATAAGGTAAAATATTTTACAATTTTGATAGAAATTTAATTGATTTGCAAAGTTTTATAAAGTAGCAATATTAATCCAACTGTATTTTTCTAAAGAAAATAGTCTTTAAAAATCTTTTTTTATAATTTTGCTTTATTAAATATATTTAAGTATAATGCATTATTTCTATTAGGTTTAATGTTGACAAATATCCTGGATAATACTTAGTTAAGAATGACGTGTGCTGTTATTTTATTTTACTACTTTCATTTGGAAATTTATATAGTCAATCTCAATAAAACTATCGGTAATTGAGAAAATAAGATTTAGATAGAAGAAAAAAAATTAAAAATCCCCAAATTTATAAAATGCTCCATTTCAAAGGAGATAGTGTTGCAATAAAAAGCAAATCCTTGTAGTCTTTGGCGACAGAACGGAAATTAAACCTGTAAATTTCTTCATAAAATTTTTATTATTTGAAGTTTTTTGATATAGTAAATAAAAGAAAGCTTAAAGATAGTACACTAAAACGTAATAAATTCCGTACTAAAATTCGTTCGGAATGTTATCCTTTATAATATACTCGTGTTAGTAAAAGTCGTTAGACCATGAAGGACTTATAAAATTAGAATTAAATTTATTCCACTAAGAACCTGCACCAATAAACATTTTTAAAAAATTCAAAAACAGTGTTTGATTAGGTCATCAAGTGTTGCAATTTAGTACTTCGAAACGGCAAATTATCGAATCTATTATATTTTGAATATATACTTGATGAGGAATTATCTTAAATTGCTTCTACCCATCTTAAAGTTTATCTATAGACGACAAACTATGAAAACTCAAACATGTTCAATGTTCAGCACATAAACGGGCCAAAAACTTGAAACTGTTATGTTTAAACGAAAATTAGAATACTCCTTGCATTGTGTGGTCGAACATAAAAGCGTGATATATACACTGAATGAAATTAAAATTTGTGCACCAAGAATTAATTGTGGGGTCGTAACGAAACTTGGCATAAGGGTACTTATCGGGTACATATGCAAATGATTAGAAACGCAGCATGATTGCGTAATGCCACTAGAGGGCGTTAAACTTGGAGTATAAAATAGGTAAGCAGAATTTGTTTGAGTGTACTTAATCTTTTGCAAAGGAAACGCTGAGGTAGACATGTCGTTACGCAGCCATCGAAGACAATATGAGTAGCTGCCAGATTTCGAGATGTGAATAACCATTGGAATGATGGAAGCTGGGTGGTCAGCCAGTAGGCCGTTCTGATTTGACTGTGAGGAGGTGTTGGGACCAGTGCACAGAAGAGGCGTCATTCATACGGTGACAATGCTCATGACACTCTCGATAGTCCAGTCATCGGGAAGACCATCACATCATACGACATGCACTTGTAGAGCCAACTGCCTCATTGGTCGTTGTCCAGACATTTGCAGAACCTTTACTACGGGCCTCTGTGTCTTCTCGAAGCATCACAAGGCTCCTGGCTGAAGAGCATCTGTTATCGCGGCGCCCAACGCCAACTGTGCTGCCAACGAAACCCACCCCCGATGCCTCCACTTGGAGTGGTGTCGTACACGACGGGATTGGACTGCAACGGAATGGAACCAGTTATCTTCAGTGACGAATCTAGGTTCAATTTTTGCAGTCTTGGCAATCGTGTTCGTGTATGGAGGCCCCGTGATGAATGCCTCAATTTTGCCTTCGCTTTGCAGCGACACACCTCTCCCACAGCTGCAGTGGTGATATGGGACCACTGCTTACGATACACGGTTACCCATAATATTGACTGATGGCACAATGATAGTCCAGCGGTATGTCCATGACATCCTTCAGTCACATGTGTTGCCACTCATGGCAGGAGTCTTTTTTCAACAATACAATGCTCAGCCAAACACAGCATGGTTATCCTAAGATTGCCTCCATCTCCTTACCACCCTCCCCTGGCCTGCTCGATCCCCAGATTTGTCACCAATCTAGCATATTTGGGATCATTTGTGACTGTAAGTTGGACAGCCTATGAATTTTGTTCAACTAGACAAGTACTAGAGACGAGTTTACAACAACTATGGAACGAAATGTCTCAAGGCATCATACGGAACTTGTATTCCTCAATGCCCGCTCGAATCGCATCGTTTATTCGCGCTAGAGGCAGTCCAATAGAGTGCTAAAACCTCTGTTCTTTTGTATTTTTTTCTGAAATAAATGAGCCTTATTCTTTCCCTTTCTAATCATATAAATATAGCACTTACATGTGTAAAATTTCGCATCATTCTGACGACTTATTCTTAGTGTGCAAATTTTTATGGCAATGAGTGTATATAGCAAAATTTATCTGCTATATGCACAGCTTTAGGCAGTTGATTTCGTCCAGAATAGAGCTCATGACTCTCTAAACTCCATACTTAGGGACTGTCCAGTGTGACTTTGAAAATTATGGATTTACCGGAAGGTTGTGCCTACGTATATATTTGCCGTGGATTTAACCCAACAATTACTACGTCAGGTAATAGTAGGATACATCGAAAAAAATTGTTGTCAATTGACGTGACAGTTCTTATACGACGGAAGTCATTTAAGCTGCGTACTTCAATTTTTTTTTTCATTGAAATAAGCCCAGATATTGAAATTTGGTAAGTCAAAATACAGCAAATTTTGACAAATTGTTTTAGCACAGATAATGACACATCTTTCTTAATGCTCTGCTAGAATTCTAGATAAGGCTTAGGGATAATAATCCACATGCTCACTAAATAAAACAACCAAGCTGGGCAAGCTAAGCCATTTCATTTAGAATCCATCAACATGTGTACAAAACTGTTTTAATTGTAATTGTGGTAACTATTTACAAGTTATGCCGGCTGGGAGGCGTAGTTAGTTTGTCGCTGGCCTTCTGTACCCAAGGTTGCGGGTTCGACCCCGGCCCAGGTCGGTGGATTTTCCTGATGCAGAAAATCGACAGCAGCCATGTTGTATGATTATACGGTATGAAAAAGATCCCTTGAGTGTTCATTTGGCTTGGATGCTTTCGGCAAAATTTAATTCCTAAGAACAAATTTCGCATCGGCAGAGCTCAGGTGCCTCCCTCTGGGGAAGAAACTGGGCGTCAAAATTACTTGCGGTAATCGGTGCCGCACTAAAAAGTGATAACAGCACCTGGGGAATGTACTAGGTCCACAAAGGTAGAAATATCAATACGCAGCCCCATTACAGAAGAGTTTACAAGTTATACAATATGGTAAACGAATGGCATTGCCACCTATATACAGTAAATGAGTGGTGGCGCCACAATGTTAAGCGGCAGGGATGACGAACCACTGGCACGCATGCCATTGAGGGCATGGGACACAATATTTTGGGTACACCACCGATCAAAACAGTTTGTATTTTAGTTCAAAATAACAAAGTTCAGTATGAGTATTACAAGCAAACGCGAGTAATCAGTCACAGTTTTCAGCGAGATTTTCTCAGTTCAAAGAATTATTGGAAACATTCAAGTTTTTTTATGTACTCTGATGTGATTTCATTTAATAAACTAAACTTGCCCCATTTCAATTGATTGGAAATTGAAAATTTTGAAATACAGCTGATTAACTTCCAGTCTAGTTTAATATGGATTCAAAAATATGCTGCAAAAGGGAAGAGTTGGAATTGACTGAAACAGAAAGATTAACAAGCAATATAAGTAAAAATGCTAATAATGAAATTTCGTAAACATGGAATTCGATTCCAGACACATTTAACTGTTTGAAGAAGCTGTGGGTCGGGCTATTTTAACCATATTTTCATCTACCCGCGCCTGCGAGTTGCTATTTTCATAGATGAATAGCATTAAAAACTCGCTCAGAAACCTTTTGACAGATGACTGCAATTCAGCATGCATTGTGCTAAAAGTAACATCTTACAATCCTACTATGAGTTATTTCTCATCCAATCAGCAGCAGTAGAAATCACACTAACGTTAGTTTAATTTGAATTACACGTATAACTAAAATAATTACTACTATAAGGTGCGAAATAAATAGAGTTTTGAGTTTTTAGTACTTAGTTTTATTATTTTCTCAAAAATCACAAGTCAAAATTATTTGATGGCACGTCTATACCTCATTAAACATTTCTTTAAAAAAAATGACACGTTGATCCATAAAGGTTCGCCACCCCTGCTATACGGTTTATCACTGCCATGCGGATGAATTTCCCATGCCAAAGCAACCTTTCGTAAGCAACTCCTGAATTTCGAGTGCATTTGATTCTATTGTGTCCATCACTTTTACATTCACATCATTTTCATGGCGTCAATGCCTCACCAGCTATTGTTGCAGGACAAAAAAATACCATTCACGAAGATTCATCAATAATCCCAATTTAAAATCTGTAACTTACACATATGACATTCGCTGTTGTTCTCGAA
Organism: Trichonephila inaurata madagascariensis; assembly: GCA_019973955.1. Classification (NCBI taxonomy): domain Eukaryota; kingdom Metazoa; phylum Arthropoda; class Arachnida; order Araneae; family Nephilidae; genus Trichonephila; species Trichonephila inaurata. The sequence continues at coordinate 68,975 of BMAV01021342.1, read as the reverse complement.
GCATTACGACTTTTGGTGAAGCATTTTCTACCGGTTAACAATCATAAATTATATTCAAAGCCCCACTACAGCTCTATTTATGCAGCCGAATCCACCGTTCTGAGAGCTTTGTATTGCTCATGCATGCAAGGTTATTCTGAAATTCTAATCAGTGGAATGGAATACCTTAATTCCTTAATTTGCATTTGCAGTCAGATTTACCTTGCGTGATTGCTTCTTGGTATATTTCATTGCTTATAAACAGTACAATAACTGTAAATTATGTATTAAAATAGTGCTAATAACTATCGTTTGTAAAACTCCATTGAAAATTCATCAAAGCAAAAATAAACAGTTATAACTTGGTCTTCCATTTGAAGCTTACAAAACTTAAAATATGTTCCATTTTCAACAATGGTTTTTACTTTAAAGTTAAAAGAAGGTTACGCTTAATTGAAGTAATTTACTTTGGTATAAATCATTCATGTATACTATCTAATCTCATTTTAGTCACTTTAACTCATTAACAATTTAAATTCCATCAATCTCTTAAGGATAACACCATTTTATGTTTTAAGATTGAAGCAAAAATTTATATATGATAAAAATAATTATAATAAAAGTAAAAATCATGAAATAAGTTTGGAGGATCTTAAGTGAAACTAATAACGATTTCAAATTTGAGAATTAAGAAAAATTCTTGAAATATTTGTTTTATTTTTGTCTCATAATACTAAAAAATACAGCAGATATAAAAATTGTTAATATTAATTAATAAATAATTGTTAAAAATTAATTAGTATTATGTTTAACTACATATGAATTCTAATAATACCAAAAGGAAAAGAATTTGAACATAAAAATAAAGCTTAAAATATAAATATTTACTTAATAATGCAAATCGTTCTAATATTTTTTTTTTATTTTCTATTCATTGAATTGACTTAAAAATTTATTTCAAATATACCGCAATTAATTTTAATATAAAATTAAGATCTCGAAATGAAGATAAATACTCGAATGTATTGTGCTATTAATTGAATCAACATTTATTTTTATGCTGAAAAATTTAAGTATTGATAACATCCACTTTAATATTGCTTTTGGATCTTTTAGTTAATATATATAACAAGTTTTGAGTTCGAAACTAAATAACATAAAAATATTAGATTTGACATATTAGAATTAACGTATAAGGAAAGAAAATTTATCTTACTTGTTTAATTTAAATCATATTTAACTTTTAGTCTGAAAATATTACATTAAAACAAATTTTTACCGCTGTCTTGTTCGTTCGCTCCAAACGTATTGCACAAAATGATAAATAATTCTTAAGTTTAGGCGCAAAGTAAGCAAATCCTTAATAAAACTGAACATTCTTACATAAAGTGATGTTTGAATACACAAAAAAGAATATGCAGATAACTTATGAAATAAATTTCAACTTGTTTCAATAGGTTGGTATATAAATGTAATTAAGTTTTCACACAAATCTTCGCGAATCCTTTTTAAGTCTCTGGAAGAAAACTCGAACCGAGAAACTATAATTAAAATATATAATTAAGAATAACAATGTTGCAAGACCAATCCACAAACAAGTTAATTAACTTTCTATTGTTATTTTGTAATAAAATGAGGTAGTTTAACATCAGGAAGCCCACTCTCTTTTTTTGTTTAGTTAATTCTTATAAGTTTTTTTTATTCTATTCCGTCAACTCTGTTCTTTTCAGTGATACCGCGTTTATACCAGTAGTTATATATATGTATTATTGAAAACAATTATAAAAGTCACGAAAGATTACAAATATTTACAATAAATTTACAGAACTTTTCACAACTTTTCAAAGGCACTTCTGGCAGAAATAAGTTGGTTAAGATTCGGAGGCCAATTTATATATGTCTCTTGAAAGCCAGTCTTAGGATGTTTCGTTTTTTTTTCAAACTTGGAACACAAAAGGAGCACATGTTCCACAGTTTCCTCACCACCAATATCCCAATCACAAGATTACGGAACTAAATTAAATTTGTTCAAGGAGCTATTAAAGTTGCCATGGCCAGTTAGAAATTAAGTTATTTTGTAATTAGTATAATAATAATGGCAGGCCAGTTTCTCATTAAAGGTTGGAAAAAAGTTCTTTATTAAGCTCCGTTTAATTGCAATGAGATATTCTTGGTTCCAAGACTTCACCATTCTTTCCTTCATAATCTTCTTGTAAAATGATTTTGGAATATTAGCGGTATTGTTAATTTTGCGCTTGGTTGCAGCCTTTGCAAGCCAATCCACCTGCTCATTTCCAAGAAAGCCCGTGTGTCCGCGAAAAAAAGCAAAATCTATTGAGAAGTTTTTATCTTTTAGGCTTTTAAGTTGCTTTTGGATCTCGACGATTATGTTGTTAGATGAAAATAATCATAGTTATAGTAACACGCAAAAAGAGCTGAAACAGTATTTTATGTCACAGTACATAACGCCATTTTCAGAAATAATCAGAAAAGTGAATAATATTGCTGCGCAGATCAGGCTTCGTGGATATAGATGCCATTTATTGTCGAAAACAATTCTTAAAGTACAGGATACAACAATAAAATTTGTACAAAAAGTTCCAGAAATTATTCACACCTTCTACAACAATCAGACACAACTATCATTGTCTAAAAATACAAGTACGTAATGTTAAAGTTTATTCACAAGCATCCACTTGGTTGTAGGCAAATGAAATCTTCAACAGCTGAAAGTAGTATGGGTCCAATTTCTGCAAAGCGATCGCTGTTTACAGTCCGCTCGACTACCTTCCAGTACTTTCTCAGAAAATCCTCTTACGTCATAGGTCATGTCGACATTTCCAGTAATTTCAAGAAGCATTTATATAGTCAAGGTAGACCCAGCCTTTCATCCCTACAGCAGTGGATCGATAAATAAGTACCAAGCTTGGGTACTTAAACACTGGACGTCTCGCTTCAGACTGACCACCTGATCGGGACATCTGTTCATGCACCATAGCGTCCAATGGTCATGTATACTGGGATGGGCACAGTAGGCCTCGGCCCTCTTGGGCTGTTGAGCCACTGAGTTTGAGTTTTATTTATATGGTAGCCAAGGAGTCAAATATGATCGCCAAAACATTCGCCATCGCCAAATTTGATCGTTAAAAATAATGCATTGGTTGTACCTGCAATATTTCGCCAAGTTCCCATTGAAACACCAATGCAATGTAAAGGACGCCGTTGCTTGCGAATGTTACAGTTTTTATCGCAAAATAAATGCAACAGAAAATAATATTAACCTATTAAATATGTAGATTTAAATTATTTACGCTATTTTAAGATAAAATTAAGTATTAATTACACAAAATTTGCGTATAACAATATTTTGAAATACATTACTTACTTCTAAGAGGTTAAGTTTATTGTCAATCCCCGACTTGCTATACCTGTTAATATTACGAAGAAGCATATAAAACACGTATTATACGAATCTAAAAGTTGCAATCTAGATGCATAAAAAGTTTCATTATAAATCGGGATTACCTTGTTGAGGTTATTTGGTCATTCTCTCTCCCAATTTACCTCAAATTTAACTTACTTTTAAACAAGTCAAAATTGGCTAACATATATGGTTAGTTTATTTAATTAACTGATTAATGGTTTTAATCCCTCACTAATTCTTTTTAATAGCTTTATAATGAATCCTACTCGAACTTTGAAGTTTCGCAATTTACACATATGTCCAAATTCCATTAAAATGTACTACTTTTTTAGAAAGTTATCATCATAGATTTACTGATTTTAACTGAAGTTTGACAAAAGTTACTTTTAATGTGTGTTACTATGTGTGGTGTAGAATAAGTATAAATTTAGTTCTAAGTATGTAAAAATATAATATGTTTCGGCTGAAAATTTTACAGTAGTTAGAATCGAGAATTTTATTTTCTTCTTCTTGATACCAGTACGTAATTGATTTAATTCGAAGTACAATAATATGCTCTAAAAAGAGCATTACCAAGCCTTTTTATTTCCCGACACAATATCAATTAGTGTTTATAAAACGATTTTTATTTTTCTTCACCTACTTCTACTTATTGCTAATTGTTTATAAAAAATATCAGATTTTATCTTCGATTAGTTTTTTTTAATATTTTGCCTAAAATCCTACACATTAAAAACTATTCAATCATAATCCCTAGTTTCTCAACACCATTGGAAAATTGCATGAAAAAAAACCAATGATAACTGCCAAAATAAAATAGCGTTATATAGTTAGTTTCTTGCATTGGAATATTGAAAATCATGAAATATGTTTATGCAGTCTTTATTTTGACATAGTATAGAGACAAAACTAATAATCTTTAACAAAAAAAGCTATTACGTTACTCTAATAATTAAAATAATAATTAAAATACCTGCATTGATTTTTTAGTCAAATATGTTACATATATATATACAAACATAATTAAATCTTACATATGTAATAAGAAATTAAACATTCAATATTTTTTTCCATATCTAGGTAATAAATAGAGATTACATTTCACGTTTATTACATGAGCATTAGTTAAAATTTTACAGTAGAACATATACGTAATAAAAATAATGAAAGTAACAATATAATTAAATCTTTATGCAATATTCACAACAAACAAACTTTTAATACTGAGAACGTTTTTTAGCATTAAGTAGTTTTTACATACGGTTGGCTGTGCAATATTATTAAACAGTTTTTTAGCATAAAAATTCATTTTTGCTGCAAATTTTTTCATTTAATTTATTTGTACAGTAACACCGATTTCTGAGAAAACTCAAAGCGTTGCATAAATTTTAATTATTTCCGTGCTTGGAAAACAAATTTTTCTACAAAATGGTATGCGATAAATTTAAATTCCTTGGAAATACACAGCACTTTTATGCATATAATTATTTTAAGAGCAAAATATTGCCAAATTAAAAGCGCCAAAATCGCACAATTTATTTTTGTGAAATTGTTTTTGTTTCTAAAATTGAAATTATTAAAAAATGTGGTTTTGTTTCTTAAATACAATTTCCGGAAAAATTAAAATAGCTTCACTTACAGAAGAAATGCTTTCATATACGTGTATATAATGAATAAATAGCAATTATTTGTCATGAAGTGCACAAGTTCTTTATGCGCCATTACGTTGAAGTCCCTGTCCTTAATAAAATACATGTGCAAAACAATGTATAAGAACAAGTAGTATAAAAAAATTAAGTCAGTTCTTACTTAGGTTAGCAAAGAAAACTCTATTTTAGTTAATTAAATTTAATTAATGAATTAATATTTGAAAAAACTGTATCAACGTCAAGTGTCATCCACTACAAGTTTAGAATATATATTGGAAGCCAAAAAAAAAAATCTTTGGAAAAACTTACCGGCGTCATCCGTTGGTTTCTAACTTCGTCAGAAAATACGCAGAATAAATTTAAAATTAAAAAACTCAATTAAATTAATTAATTAATATTTGAAAAAACGATACTAAATCAAGTGTCATCCACAACAAGTTTAAAAAATTGTATTTAAACATCAGTGGATCAATAAAAGTATTTTACTAGTGATTGAAATTTTGAACAAGATATATATATATATATATACATATATATAGGGAGAGTGTGAACTAATAGTAGGAATTGAAAAAAGGCACCCATTTCAGAATTTAATTTAAAACTCTAAAATATTGATTATGAATAAGAAAATTTAAAAAGAAATAATGAGTAGCAATGTTACAGAACTAAACCACTATCTCTTTTTCTCATTATAAGAGATCCCTTTTTAAAGAGAACAAGAAGATTATGTTCCGCAAAGAATGTTAGCTTTCTTTAAGTATCTCTTGCTACGTATTTATTCCTTTTCTATTGTAAAGGAAAAATATAAAACTCATAGTAAGAAAATACTTTTGTAAGACAATCCAGTTTTTATAATTGAAACAATATTTGTGGATTTATCATCTGCACACCGATACCAACTTCTACATTTATTATAAAACTCTTTCTTGACTTTTTATTTTAATCCTTTTCTATACAATTTTAGAAGAAACTAAAACTCTTTTTTTAATAAGTTAGTCTCTGACTTCAAAATGTATTAGTTAAGGAATTTAAAAGAATTTTGAAATGATATCAAATATTTCCCTTTAGCATATTTCTACGTTTGGGTAAAGAAAATAAATAGTACTTCTACGTAAGATATATTAATAATAGTAGAAATTTGTACACATTCATTTGATTTTATTATTTCTTTTAAGTTAATTATATAATCCCCGAATGATACATAACAAATTAATTAAGCCTTCAAAATGGTAAATGAGTTTTTACGTTTTAAAGAAAACACATTATGGCTTAAATGGGGGGGATTGTCTTTTTTTTTTAATCTTTTTCTTTACATTATAGAAATTTAATCTTGAATATAAACAAATTACAAAGATAAGAAATACTAACTTAATTTATTTAAGCTCTTTTTGAAGTGCTTTTACGAGTCTTAGATCCATTAATAAGTAACTGGAAATCAATTCTTATAAAATTTAACGGAGTTATTTAGAAATCATTCGCAACACAACTAAATATTGCTATTATTTTATTTTATGTTTTGTTAAATTAAAAAATATTAATTGGTTTGATAGAATACAATAAACAAAATACCCAATTAAATTTTAATCAAAATTTAAATTAAAGAATTATTTATAATAATATAAGATTAACTTCAAATTTCCGTATTACAATCAAGTCGTTAAAATATAATTAATTAGCACTGAACCTTCACATAAATTGAATAAATGTATTATTAATTTTCAAATCCTGTTTACAATTTATCACCATTTTAAGTGGATAATTTAATTTTAATAAAATTTAACAGTTACTCCTTCATGTGTTTTCATAATTGCAACTACCGAAACAGAAGTAAATTTTACTTTTTGAATTTTCATATTATTTTTTGCTAATTTATGGGTTTATATTTTACATACGTAAATTGAATGCCCACGAGGAAAATTTGCTGTAATAATAATAGCATCTTTATCACTATAATGATGGCTACATAGATATATACTACATATTGATATAATTTTTTCGTGAGCTAATGTTTTTGTAGTAATCCTTGTAATAAAGAAAGTGTTATCAGGAGGAAAAAACTCATAAAAATGTCAACTCAAACAGTTCCGTAATTGAACATGATTGAAAATTACATTGTCCATTTCCAATAATTCATTGAATCAATACGACACCAAGGTAATAAAAAAAACTTTAAAATGGATGTGAAGAGAACAATTTTTTTTATCAACCGACCAACCATTTGTTGTTGTTGCTAATGCGGTATGATCGATGGTGTCAAATTGAGGAGCATGAAATTCATCGTGGCTAGAGACAAGCCTTATGCCTATCATTAACCGTAGGTTTGAGCCCAATGTAGATGATAGTATGATTTTAGCTTAGTTCCACTCCAATTCCAAGGGAGAATAACCTGGGAAGTGGTCAGGAACCTCCCACCTCTCTTTCCCTTCCACCAATCTCACCAGAGGACTTGCAGCTCAACAAATAATTAGAATGCCACATAAGCACTATACATAAGCACTATACATTTATAAACATCCATGATTTCTCCTAGGCCCTATGGCACAGCAGTGAGCGTCACTTTAACCACATTAACCATTTTATCAAAGAATACATGACGGGAATAACCAGGAAAATATTTTCAAATATTTTTGAAATCGGGATTGAAACAATAAATTACTTTTGTGGAAAATAATGCGTAATAAATTGTAACAGATTTGGGATATATATAAACAATCTTTGTGAGTAAAATTGTACAAAAATAAATATTATAATCTTCAAAAAATATGCAAAAAGATTAAAGTTTGATGAAACAATTAAGAGAACTCTTTATAACTTATAAAAGAAGTCTACTAAATTTAAACTGTTCAAGTTTCAGGAAATAAGTTTATAAAATATATAACAACAAAAAGGAAATGTATATCTGCCCTGATTAAGGTAAGCAATATATTTAGAGAAAGTTTAAGGAATTTCCTAAATGTGATAAGGTAAACATTATTACTAAATTGCACTTGTAGAAGACAAATGCACAATATTTTGATTTTTTTCGTGATAGCTTAAGATCCACCTTCAATTTAGGAACTAACCACTTTGGAAATGAAAAAAAACCCCGTAAGATTGCAATAAAACATATAAATTTTGTATTTTTTCATTAATTAACCAATCTTTAGTATATAAGATTTGAAAATGTATGATACATTTGTTTCTAATTTATCAATTAGAAGTATAGGTTATCCGAAGAGTATGATTAACTTTAAAATATGATTTAAAAATAAATAAAAATTTTCACTCGCCGTTTCTTATGTTCTATAAAGCAAATATTTAAGTTTTTATTTAATGAAAGGCGAACTAAATGATGAAACAACCCCGTTTCCCAACATTTTCGTTTCGAAACGACTTCACTACAAGAACAAGGGCATGGTGTAGCATGGTTAATCGAATTTAAATGGGCAACGCATATACAGCGTGAATGGATTACGGCCACACTGGAATTCAGAGGTGAGAAAAAGTTTCCGGGGCGATGAATAGAAAGAGGAAGTCCAATAGAGTGGCCACCCAGATCTCTAGGCATGGTACATTTTGACTTCTTGTAGGGATAGTAAAAAAAATTGTTTACCAACCTTCAGTTAGTGACACTGATGAAATGAAAAGTCAAATTACAGTGGACAATCAGATTTTTAATCTTGCAATGAATGCTTCACAGAAAGTGGCTAAAAATCTCGTATAGATTCGAGGCGTTGTGCGCATCTAATGATGCGCATATTGAATCATGCATAAAAGCATTCTAAAAAAACTCTTGAAGGCTTTCGTTGCGGAACAAAAAAAATAAGTAAGTAATTTTGCTAGTTTTTATTGTAGTTTATATTTGAAAGTGTAGGCATACTTTTCGGACACTCTGTATATCTGAAAACAAAATTCCAGAATTTCGATTTCTATTATTCATATTTAATACGAGTGTTAAATTTTGTGCAACAAAAAATTCTGAGTGATGCGATATTGAATATATAGTTAAAATAATATCAAATTTTATTCAGACATCGTCCATGGATTTCATTAATCAGACTCCCTGTAGACCCCACTGTATGCATTGCCCCTTCGAATAAATGTTTCTTCAAAAAGGACCTATGCATGTGTTGTAGAAACCATATTTTTTCGAATCTAAGCTGCACTATCTTTTTAGTATTAATGCTAATAAAAACAGGGTGCAGCTCAGAATCGAAGGGAAAACATTTGTTTTATGGGGACGATTGACTTTCCTTCCCTTTCAAAAGTAAAACTGTAGTCGTCTTTTCTGGTCACTTGCATCGATGACTTATCCCATTTCGCAGTTTATCTCCAGTATTCAGTCTATCCTAAGCATCATTGTCTGCACGTATTAAAGAAATTATTTTTGTATACGCTTTCGTTTAATCACCTAAACATCAAAGATAATGGTAATAGCATCAAGATGAGTTCAAAATGACACAAGTATGGAAAAGGAGGCAATTTTATATGCAGAAGAAAAAGTAAACAGACCAGAGGCTACTGAAAATTTGACTCGGATGAAATAAATATACTTCGATGACGTAAGCAAAATTATATAATTTTTGCCTATAAATGTTCAACAGTCTTTAATAATTCCTTTACATTCTTCTATAATATATTCTTTAAAAAAAATGTTGCATAGTAAATGCATTGAATGACTCGGAAGACGACATCGTGTGGGAAAATGGCGACTACGCCCGGCACCGATTCCGAAGTCAGTTGTAGCATTGGGAGTAACGAATCCTTTTTGAAAAATACGATACAGAGGTTTAGTATAATTATAGTTTCATGCATGTACACTGCTGGCCACCGTAAATGCAACACCCTGAAGGAAGCATGCAAATAACATGAAATTTACAACATGAATTAGCGGAGGTGAGATATGCAAATGATTAGAATTTCAGCTCAGACACACATCACGCGCGCCTGTGGCGACACCTCAAACCGCTATTTAAGGCTTGGAGATTTCGAAGATTTCAAGTTCGGCAATTGTGTTTTTCTTGTGGTTTTTTCAAAAAACAATCAGTTATGTCTCGTAGAAAACAGCGATCAGCTTTTGATCAAGTATCCGAGTTCGACAGAGAAAGGATAGTGGCCTACCAATATTGTGGATTATCTTTCAGGGAAATCGGTAGTCGTGTTGGACAAAACCAAACAACTATAATGCGGATATGTGACCGTTGGATGCAGGACGGTACGAGAGGACAGGCAAATTGTGCGGTTAACAGTGGTGGTAATAGGTAAACAGTGGTGCAACGTACACCCCCCGCATCGCGGGGAGGGGCAGGATTCTAGGGGGCTAGCTTGACTGATAGCAGGCAGGATGCTTGCTTGACTAAAGCCAAATACGACTTGGGGCTCAAATCCTAACTTTGGAGGGGGGATTAATAATCTGCGTTACTCCACTGTTGGTAAAATAAATAATTTATGAACACACACATTATTAATTCTCATTAAAGTTTTTTAAAAATTATTTCTCAGATATCTATGAACCTCTTATACAATTTTTTAAAATTTTTTTCTCAAAAAATGTGTAGAGAATTGAGGGTGTGGCTTAGAATCGATGGCATCTTAGATTCGATTAGATACGCTATCTGGAAAACATAAATTTCACGAGTTCGGTTCATTAAATTAACAGCATAGTGCGATGAACGAAAGTAGTAGATTGAAGTGCATCAATCCAAATAGCTTCGTATGATTGTGTTTTCAGCTGTACAAGTCTCGAGTTTGGAATCTTCCGGTTACTTTGCCAATTTTCTACTAATCCGATTAGCACGGCATCTAAGCAGTTTGAAAAGTTACTGCAAAGTATCATTTCATGTATTTCCTTCTTCAGTAAACAATAATTTCATATTATCTTGACTGTATTTATTGGACCATTCTAATAAGATACTCAGATAAAGCAGCAGGAAATTTCTGCAAACACTCGCTTCATTTCAAGAACAAATTATTTTCTGTTTATAAATTAATAACACTTTAACTTACTTTTCATTAAAAACAAATATAAATATCTGAAGAAAATTTCTATCGTACGTATGGTTACTCATTTTACCCTTTATTTCTCTTTTATGTCTAATTTGAAATATCAATTTTAAATTCATCGCAAATTTAGTTTTGCTTTTCATCTTCAAGTAGAAGAGAGAGAGGCGATTAAATAAATATTTATATGGCAGTGTTTTCTAAAGTTATTATAAGCTTTGAACTAAAATCAAGAGGGATTTTTTTTAAATTCTTACAAAAGGGATAAATTTCTGGATTTTCATGGTCTGATTCTTTTAAACATTCCCTTAGGTAATATCACAATCAATTACAAATTTCTCATCAGCACGAGTTAAAAATATTCAGTATGTAACAATATAATAATTCAGAAACATATTTACATTATATTTTCTCTTTATGCATCGTATTTTTTTTAAACGTTAGCAAGTATCTTATCTTTTACTATGTTAATTAATTTCAGTCGTCTCTCTTTCTCTTTGATAATATGATTGGAAAATTTCAAGTTTAAAAACTTGTTACACGAAAAGATTGTAATGAATCGAAGTTCATTGATAGTTAAGGCGACACATAGATTGTATTGATACATGAAATAACTTTTTAAAATTGCTTGAGTTTCTTTTCATAAATGAATTGGGTTTTTTTTCAGTAGATGTAACATAGTGTAAGCTGTCAGTTTATTATCATTATTTTTGCTTCGATTTGAAATCGTGTTTTTCTTAATAAAAAGTGAATATATGCAAAATACTGCATTGAAAAAGTCTATCATCCACAAATAAATTCCCTTTCCACTTTAAGATTAACAGGGACAAGCTCTTTACTCTAAAACAGAGATGGGTGGACTTTTAAAAGGGAACGGAATACTATTAATGATTTTAAGGTGTTGCGGTCCACCCAAGGGCATAGGTGGGCCCATTCGGTATTAAATTTTTATGTTTTCTTTTCTTAACATTTGTTTTTGAAGTAGTACCCCTCTTTTAAAATACTACACAGATTACTATTTTATACTACAAAAACACAATTAATACAAAATTGTCAAGTTATATTCTTGAACAACTATTAGCAACTGCTAGATCGTGTATATATTCAACACAGTGAACAAAGAACATATCGATAGATCTAAATATGACGTATAATCTTAAAATTGTTCGCTGCAATTCTCACGCCATTTTGGGACATGAGGTCAACTAAAGAACCCAATCCCATGGAACCATGCGGTGTAGGATGATGTCTAAATAGCCAATCTCGTGCTTTCGCGGGAAGAACTAATCATCATTGTTTATTATCCCCTTCAGTCGGCGTGAGAGGAAAAATTTATTTCTATGGTTGGCATCACAATAATCACTTTTTCCCCCTACAGTGGCAGAGGGTTGTTAAGCTTTATCTTCCACTTCCAATGAAAATACAAGGGCCGTCTAGACATTTATCAAATCATTTGCTTAAGTAAAGACAGTCGAGTCATTTGTGAAAAGCCGATTCTCCAGTCTAGTTGGCGTCGGTGTTCCATAAATATGATTCTTTTAGTATCCGCTTCTTAGGTATTAGTAAAACCGGACACCCCAAAATCTTTTAATGGTCCACCAGTCGATCGAGATCGACTTAATGTCCACCTTTGCTCTAAAATATATTCCTTGCAAAGAAAAAGTTTAATACTTTAAACTATAATTATTACATAGACCAATTTAGTACAATTATTTATTCTGTGATAAAATTTAACCCAGAATTTGTGTGTGTAGTCTAGAAATACAACCAAAGTACGCAAATTACATAAAGTAATACGCCAACCATTGCCGAAGACTTTAATAAAAAGTCAAGCAGAATTCGAACCTTCTATCCTTTGCTTTCCAAAGCACGTATGGCAAGTTGGCGAGCTGCCTTAAGGTATCCGACTACGTTCGGAAACGTGATTTTGCAAAAGCGTACAACTGAATACTTTTTTTCATATTTAGTGTTACTTAGATTAGAATACATGTATAAAATGGTTTATGGTTTTAAGAATATTACTATTAAAAAAAAATTATTTAAATGCGGTATTTTGGCAAAAAATGAGCATAGTATTATTTATTTTCAAAATATTCTCCTTTTATGAAAATTGCTTCCATAATAATAATAATTTGTCCATATACCATACCTTTGTACAGAGCCTGAACTAGAATGTTTGAATTAGAAGTAGATTTGCCCATACTGTAATACATCAAAATGAAAAAATTTTAGGAAAACAACACGGATTATTATTTCAATTGATAGTAACTCTGAAAAAAATGTGAATATTTCAATTACCCTAGCTCAGGCCCTCTGGAGCAGTCTTAGCTATCAAAAGGCAAACTATTATTATTATAGAAGCATTTTTCATACAAGGAGAATATTTTGAAAATAAATAATTCTATGTTCATTTTTTGCCCAAACATCGCATTTAAATAATTGTTTATTTTAATAAAACATTTTTATACATGTACCCTAATCTATGTGACACTGAATATTGAAAAAAATATTCGTTTGTAGGCTTTCGCGAAAAATCATGTTTCCAAAAGTAGTCGGATGCCTTAATGGTCATATGTAGTTTTCTGCTTTAATTTTAAAGTTAAAAACCAAATAAACTATTAGTTAACTATTTATTAGTGTTAACTTTTTAGTACTTATAGTAATAACCTTTTGTAATCTGGAGTCTACACAATATCCACAATAGTTACAAAACTAAAGATATCAGTTTAATGGTCAAAATGTATATTATACCTCTCCCAAAGTATAATCACCTCCGACTTCAATGTACTCATACTTCTACTGGCCTTTTTCTCATTCTCAAAACATGCCTTAAACTTGTTTTTTGTGATACCCGTGGAAAGTTCGTATCAAATATTTTTTTTTTATTAAATCAAAATTACAATTACAAATAGGCAGTTTCTATCGAGGTAAAAAATTCGCGCAGTTAAATGTAGGCTGCATTTGACGATTATGGGTGGCTCATACAAGTGATTATGAACCTTGTTACTGTTTTTTTTAATGATTTGTCGAAACAAAATTTTGTGTATAATGATGGCGTTAAGAGAAAGCGCATTATCGTGATGCGAAATTATTGACTTATTTCTTTGTAATTCAGGTAACTTCCTGGTGATCGAACTCTAGATGTTCATTTTCTGCAGATTGCAATGTATAGTCGAAGTTCTTTAATTGTTCGCAGCCTCATACATATAATTCTAAATCATATCCTAAATTGAAAATAGAAATCAAACCCACAAGAAATAAAAAATAATAAACTATTCAGGGCTTTCTATTCAGGAACCCTAAAATGGATAGTTCTACAGGAGGCACAAATGTATGACCAGGTAACTTAACCGTTTCCTTTACCATAACCAACGAAACAAAATGTCACAAAAATAATATGCCTGCCTCTGAAATGTCTTCGACATTTATCATCCCTATTTTATCCCGTTGCCAAGATCCTCCTCCTCAACATCAGATCATCAACTTCGTATCGTCCTCACATCAACACAACTAAGTCTCTTTCTTTCCACGTCTTTATAGTACCTATTATATATCAACTGTATCGCTCCCTATCATCTATTTCTACATTTAATACTGGATCTTCCACATCTAATATAGTAACTATTTTTCGGTTTCATCATTCATATCAATTCAAATAAAACTCTTTCCTCTTCAACTGTTTTCAAATTTACCATCTGTCATCTGAGACTCAGACAGACATCTGTTCCTCTACTTAACTCTACCACCACTACATCCAATAGTCAATTTTTCTCTGTTTTAATTTGCTGTATTTCAGGGTTCGAAAATGATACCAAAGTGGAACACACACACACAGTGAAATTGATTCTAATCTTAATCGGATTTTACTCTACAATAGCAAATAAACTCAAAATAAAGATAAAACACTACGCTTCGAAGGAAATGGACAAGATTGTGTATGAAGCAAGTGAATCAATAAAATAAGGGCATGCTGAGAAGGATTTCTTACATTAGTTGACATCGACAAGAAACGGAAACCGAAAACAATAATTTAAACTTTATAATTAATTCTGTTTCAATTAAATTTTGACTATTTATTTAATTTATTTTACCTTTGAATAACTTTGTTGTACTTAAAAGTACCACCGTACACTGGATGTTAGAGAAAGCCCCCAATGCTTACTTTTCATCTATGCAGTTTATTATTTTTTTTTCGTTGTGTTGTAGCAGCATTACCAAAGTGTAATATATAGTTAGGCTGTTTTGGCTTATCTTTTTAAGAAAAATGTATTTATTTTATTATATTATTGTTTTATTTTTCACGTTTTTAAATGGAATTTCGGAATTTGAATCTAAGCTTGCTTTTTTTGCCACACAGTTAAATGAAATATATATTCTTCATTCAAAAACTGACATTTTAATTTATTTCTGTGTAATTGAGATTGAACAAAAATAGGAGGTTGTTTTTAAGGTGCTATAATTTTTTTCCCTCTTCTTAGAATGTATGGCAAAAAAGAAACTCAATCTTCAAGAGGCTTTGGATTTATTACAGAACCTAGCATCTGAAAGAATTGATGCTTTAACATATGATTCTTCAGATGAAGAAATCACAACAAATAAGCTGCTGGAATTTTCGTGATATTCTGAGGAAGACTATCAAGAGATTGAACAAGACTGTAGTTCTTTTTCATAAAATACAGTATTTCCTGCCCCATGATGCAGTGCTTTGAGAAACATTTAATCGAAATCTCACTCAAAATGTACAATGTGTAGTGTATTTTTGTGTATTAATGAAAAGAAAAACTATTTCTTTGAATATCATTCAATTAAGTTTATGTGTAAAACTTGTTTTTATGTGTAAAAATTTTATAATTTTCAAAGCTTATAATTTTTTTTCTTCTGTGAAATATTATTTTTCTCTAGTTATTTAGCCATTTTAAGACAAAACTGCGTTAAAAAAGTCACGCAGTCTTTCTGCATTATGAGAGAATTTTAGCCCTCCCTGTACTGATGGTACTTCGAAGTACCAATTTAATTAATTAGCTCTAATGGATTAAATTTCCAAAGTTGTGAGTACTTTAGTTATGCATATCTCTTAATTTTCAATGTAGTGACTCAAAAAAAATATTGTACAAGAAAAACTGCACTTAATCATAATGCAGTAGAATGTATGGAAAAAAAGAAGCTCAACCTTCAAGAGGCGCGCTTAATGCAATTTTTATAAATTTTACTTTTTAAATATACATGACACCTCTTTCACATCTTAACTGCTAATCTGATGTTTAAAGTTTATTGTGTTTTTTTAACAATTGTTGGGTGCAGCTTAACTTAAATTAACTCTTGCACCATAAAACTCACTATCGCTCACTCACTCGGGACCATGATGTGGTTATTTGCTATCTTTTTTACCTTTCACTGGATTGCTCAGTTTTTTCTATTGTGGAAATAAAACATAATGCATGTTTTTTGCACAATTACAATCGGCATTTTGGAAAATCAAAAAAGTGAAAACTTCTGATATTAATCCCTTGCATACCAGACTGCGCTTCTTCTCGCATTACAAGAAATTTCAGATTTCTGGGATACTGACCTTGATATTACGACGCATATTTCATTTTCTTTTTTGACGATGACAAAGGCGTTCTTTCGTTCGTGCTTCGTTTCACTTTCTAAACTTTGTAGAACTATTTTTGTTGTTTCCTTTTACTTTTTCTTGCCAATATAGTATCGTCACTTGATTTCAATGAAAAGTGCGAGTGAATGAAATTTTTTTTTGGAAACCGATTTATAACTAAAAGGACCAATGTGGGACTAAGGTGTAAACTAAAGGGACTCTGATACGGATTTATCTATTTGTGATGAAGAAACAGAACAAAAATGACAATAAACTTATGTAACGCATGTGGAAAGGAGATTTGGTCCAAGGAACATTTCGAGCAATTCCACAAAAATTTGTAATTTTAATTTTAATTTTTCTATTTTTTTCAAATTTTTATATCCCAAACGTATTGCAACTTTTTTTTTTTTTGTAATTTTAAAAAATTTCAAAAAAAGAAATTCTACCTTATAATGTTTCACGTGCTGGTTACACTGGTTGTTCATCTAAATAAGCCATGTATCTACTTGAGGTCTCAATGGGATTTTGTCCTATACATGGTTACTAGTATGCAAGGCATCAAAAAAAAAATTTTATTTTCAGATGGTAAAATGGAATAGATTTTGAAGTGCGCATGTTTATATAAGCCATAAATTTGTATAAAAAAAATTTGAAGATGGTATTTACTGTATATGTGCTTTAAAAGAAGCCTTTTAAGTATTCGTATAAACAAATTATAAGGCGGTGTACAAATAATGGCTATTACATTTATGTTGTCGTTATTAACGTCACCTGATAGGCAAAGGCCAGATCAAGGACCACGAAATTCATCATGGCAAAGGGTTAAATGACCCTGTCGTTAGCCGTAGCACCATACAGGTGCCAGAATGATTTAGCTCGGTTTCACCCCAATTTAGAGGGAGAACACCCTGAGGGGGTCAGGGGCCTCCCACATCTCTTCCCCTTCCACCAACCTCACGAGAGGACTTGCGACTCGACGGCTATTTAAAGTACTCCCATGCCGCGAAGCTACTATACATTTACAAACATCCATGTGTTCTCTGGGATTCGAACGCAGTCCCAACGGCACAGTACTCAGCGTCGCTAACCACTATACCGGATGGGCGATATTGCATTTATGTAAAAGGTATATATAATATATTAAATTTAAAAGGGACAAAACGTGTGGCTGAAAGTAAAAATGGAAACACGACTACGTAACTTCATTCTAAGACTGTTTGAACGCAGGCAGCTATCAAGAAAGGGAAGTATCTGAACCTAAAAGAAAATCCACCAACTCAAAGATTCATTGCATCGAAATTATGAATGTCTTCGAGCACTTTAATAAAAATCATTCATAAAGGTTTAAAGTTAAAAAAAGATGTTTAAACTTAAAATTCGTCTCCTTTTTTGAAAACATATTACTGAAAAAAAAAACCAGTGTAGACAATTATATAAAAAACACCTGGTTGCTGAAAATTAAAATTTGTGGTAACACTCGATGAGACACGGGTATATTTATGTGACTGTAATAGAAAAAGGTGAATTTTTTTATTGCTCAACTGACGATAATGACCATACGAAATGGTTTCGTCAGTGTACGGTAAAGTTCCCAAAAGGATCCATGATAGTTGCAAGATATTCTAACAACGACAAATTAAAAATCAAAAAAGTCAAAAGTAAAGCCAAATTTAATTCTCTATTATCAGCAGAATATTTTAGAACAGCGTTTCTCAAACTGTTTGGGGGGAGGGGGGTGTTACAACTCTACGAGAGGGGCGCGAGGATATTGAAAAGTCAAAAACAAAAGATTATTTTTTTAAAAAAATTATTAATTTACCGAAGAAAAAATACATTCTGACAAAAAAAATAAAATACACATTTACACTGTGTATTACACTTATAAATATATGAGTGCTACACAATGTATTTTATAACTAATTTACCAATACTAAGTTAAGAATAAGATTAATAATTATCAGAGACCCATGGGATTGTCATACATAAAATTATGTACAAAAATTAACGTAATTCGTACGCTTTATAATAAAAATCTCAACCGTTGATTAAAAGTTACGGGGAGAAAGGAATAAATAAAAGCAATAAAAAAAACAGCCTCTGAAATGAGTAAATTCTACGCAAATACTGTGAAGGTCCTTTTACTGCATTCCAAAGCTTTTGGAATAATTTTATGGATAACAGTGCACAGAAAATATCATACTTCGAAAAGACGTATATATACGTCCGGTGCAATTAACGCACTGGCTAAGCGAGACGTTTATATACGCCTATGGCACTTTAGAGGTTAAAGTCGTATCGCAGTCTTCGCATCAAAATATAGTATTATTGAATTCAATACATTGTTATCGTACGAGGAGGGCGCGATGAAAATTATGATTGAATAATTGGGTCGCGAATATTGCAACTTTGAGAAGCACTGTTTTAGAATTAATTTTTGATGAAGAAATTCCGACTTCATATGAAAAGGATGTTGATAAAGAGTTTAGCTTCATATGCACAAAGCTTCTAGTCACACGTCTAAATCAACTGCCACTTATTTATCAAAGAAAGAATCTGGAATGAATTGTATCCCCTATGATGAAATACATATAAAATCACGCAACGCTTCTCCAATGAACTTTTCCGCTTTCTGTTTATTAAAATTAGCCTTAGGAAAGAGACATTCAAGAACATTGAACGGACTTTGGAAAAAGGTTCAAGAGGAATGGAGTAAAATTCAAACTAGAGCTATTGTCAAGAATCATGCTATCAGACTGAAGCAGATTTCCACAAAAAAAACGGCATTTATTGATAAAAATTAACTATCAAAATTGTTTTCCATAAGGTACGAACGACCTTCTGTATTACTTTTTAATACAATTTAATTTCATTATATGTATTTCTCTCTGTTCATTCTTTAAAATTATGTTCATTGATTAAATTCCATAATATAATTTTTACCTCTTATTTAAAAGGAATAATTCATTCAAAATAAATTTATCTTAAATGTGAATGCCACTTCACTTTTATATTACAGTTTATTTTCAGCTACTACAGAAGGGGAGGGGGAACGCATTTTTGAGACTTTACTGTCAGAATTTCCTATAAGATTAATCTTTAGTTTGAATTTAATCTTCTTTCTTAAGGTAACCGACTACCCTAAGATCATGATTTTTTTTTAAAAAAAATCGACACATTTTTTATTTTTATTTTATAGGCCATTTTATTAGCTTTATAAAAATACCAAGGTTTTTATTTTCCATTCACTAGAACAAAAACTAAAAGTGTTTTGGTCAAAGCAGATGCCATAACTTTACATAAGATGTCAAACTTTAAAATGCGTTTTACTCGAAAGGTGTTTTTTTCGAAAAGCTCAAACGGGTACAGCGATGACTCAAAAAGTTTTTAAAATAATTTGCTGAAATTTTGTATGTATGTTCTGTAAAACAATAAAAGTGTTTTAACCTTTAGATGTATCAATCACTGTTTTATTACAAAATTTACAGTTCTTTATGTGAATATTATCACTGTTTTTTTTCAAGTTTCATATAATAACTAAAATAAAGTGCTCTAGTTTTTGTAAAAATTAAAATATTCCTTATCCTGAAGGTCATTTTAAACAGGAATAGCAAAGTACTACATCAAAATTGAAAATTGGTTCATTTACTATTTGTACAGAGCGGGCTCCGTTTATGTAATTTTTTGTCAATTTTTACCTATTTTCTCCCGTTTTAGTAGTAATAATTTATTTTTCTTTTCTTAATTTTAGCCTTTTTTTCTTAAAATGTACTAAATAAATCTAAAACTACAAAAAAAAATCTCCATATCTCCATTTTTTTTTAAAAAAAAAAAGTTGTCGCACGTAGTCGGATACTTTAATTCAACATATTTCAGTTTCAGAAATGGAGAGGTACTCTATCTAGATATTTATTTTTATAATAGTGCTTGCATTTCGTATTAGTTTTTAGTAAGTTTTTTAGAATTTATACATCAGATTATACCATATAAATAACCCGAAGAGAATTTTTTTCTAAACCAAGTTTCTCTCAAATTATTCCGTTGACAGACATTTGATCTAAAACAACACATCAAAAATAAACACTTTATCATATTGAAATGAAATAGTCTAATTTCTATATTGTGATTACTTTCTAATAAATTACTTAAAGGAAAACTTATTGTGGCACATTTATTTTGAATAAGTAAATTAATCCCGTAATTTATAAGTGACTTATTTATTTAACTACTTAATTTCATAATTATTCGTATCAAAAAGAGCAAACTTCTCAATGAATTAATTCGAAATGAAAATTATATTATTGTATGAAAGAAGCGTTGAGTTTTGATATTCAGAAAAATAAGTGTATTGTGCAACTTTAAAGTAATTCTATGTCAAAGGATCCTAATCCTTCCTGAATGTTGTGCCTCAGTATGCAATTAGTATTCATCTCTTTTCAACACTGCTGAACATTACACAAGATCGTATCAATGAAGCTCTAAATAAGTATAATATATACTCGCTTTGATACTAATATTTAATATGAACTGCTATGGATAGCTTATTCCGCTCATGAAATCGTTAAAATGTTATCAGATGAGATACTATAAGCTTATTTGTGAGTGTTATGCCAGCAGGTTTTACTATTCAGGAAGGAATTCAAGGATTATTTTATTGCAATGAAAAAAATTTCAATTATAAAACAATTAGTTCTATAATAAATAGTATTGCTTATTTAATAAATGATATAATATGAAAATAGTGTAACACACCAAAGTGGAGTCGGTCACCAAGGTCAAAAATTGATTTATATCGTATTTACTTTCCTATTAATTACATACCTAAATACATGCTGAATATGTATATATTTCGTTAATTTTGTTTCGATTTTTCTAGTTGTTTAAAAGCCATTATAAAAGCTGCCATTTTAAAGTTTTATCAATGTATTGGAAAGAAAATTAAAATTTTAATCTTCCTCAAGATCTAATCATTCCAAATGTAGGCTCAATCCCTCTAAACATTGTGATAAATACTTTTGGGTGGCTTAGAATTTCAAATTCCCTTGAAAGTAATATTGAAAATATGATTTCTAAAAAGATTGAAAAGCTTCCTTTCGTTAGTTTATCTACAACATTAGTTTAACTTTTAACTTCCCACTGTTGCATTTCTGCAACATATGATTTATTTTAATTTTACAGACTCACAATATTTTTTTAATTACCTACAAATCACTTATATCTGAGAAAAAAGATTACTGCAATGAAATACAAGCTAATTTTGTCACTAGATGGAAGTACATTTTTTCCAAAAATCACAACATTTATAAAAATCTCTGATGACTCAAGAACTGTGTTTTTGCTATAAAAAGAATCCATTATATTTTATGCTTCCTCTTGTTTATTGACGAAATAAATTACCAGGTAAAAAATTTAAATATTTTATGATGAATAATAAAATCCTCATATAAAAAAAGTTTTGTAATTTACAGCACTACTGTGAAATGTTGCACTTCTGCAACAAACAAAAAAATGACTGAAATTCAATTTAAACAGCTTAATTTTTTTATATATTTTTCCCTTTTATTATTACTTGAGAACTAGCTTATATAATTTTTTCATAGAAATTTAAAAGATTGGAAAGTTAAGGGTTAAATTTTATGGTTGTTCTTACTGATACAATGCTCTCTGATGAATGAGTTGACGATTGTCGTGAAAAGTTCAGTTTCAAAATTGATGCTTGCCTTTTCAATTGTCCACTTGTTAAATGAAAGTATAACTTTTAAAGTTTATCGTACAGTACCAAAAAATTAATTAAAACGGAAATGTTCAGATTTAAAAGTAATTGAAATGTTGCATTGAAAATCAAACAGAAATCACACAAAATATTAATATAGCAATAATATATACGTAAGCAATGTCCTATTTTTCATTGATACTTCTGAAATTATGCAGCCAAATCTATGCCAGATTTCTCAGAATATATCTTAATGTATTTTTAAATTTTTCTTTCGGTCAAAATTCCTGAAAATGGATGGGAAAAAGGAATATGATGATAAAACATTTCCGGTTTCGAAACAGCGACTTTTGGTTATTTTTTTAAATCGACTGCCATTAAATTGCTTATAATTTCCTTTCTGTGTAGCTTCAAATAAAAAGTAGTTTTAGAATAGTAAGACTTCAAATATTTTATTCAGTAAAAGAAAAAAAATCGATATTTTCTCCCAAATTCGAGTTTTTAACGTAGTTGATCTTTGCTTTTATTTATTTATTTTTTTTTACCTTTGAAATTTCTTTTCTTTTTATTTACTAGTTATGTTCATTTTGGCCCTTTTTAAATTTATATTTATTTGCACGTGACTATTATCTTTAGCAATTTAAATGTAATTCATAAAAAGTAATTCAATGAATTATCTACTGCACAGAAAATAATTTTATGATATTTTTTTTATTTGAATGAATGCTCACATCAATAAAATGCCAAATATATATTTTAAGCCAAAAAGCTTTAAATATATATATGTCACACAAATGACATACGGAATGTTAAATAGACACAAAAAATATCTTACAATATTTTAAAAAGTTTTTCATGATGCTGTAATAAATTTATTTATACTTAAGGTAAAGTTAATAAAAACAACTATATACAGTTATTTTTACATCAAATTGGATCAAAACCACAATTTTGACAAATTTACATTTATGATCAATGGCGTAGCTAGTACAGAGTGGCTCTGTATCAAAATTACATGGGTGTGATTTCTTTTGGGGAGGGGCCCTTAGTGCTTTACGATTTATTGTTAACACATATTGGGGCCCCTATAGCTTGAGGTCCCCGTATCATTGATACGGTGGTAGATACGACCCGATTATGATGGTGGAAAGGCTTTGTAAGAACGTACAAAAATACTTAGACGATAGGATGTATTGGTATTTTTACAACTAATTATGAATAAAAATTCATACGTAGAAAAATATAGAACTTTGAATGAAATTCAAAATAAAATCCAAGAACAAGAGTACAATCTGTGTTTTTAAGCATTCCATAAGGTATCCGACTACTTTCGGGGAACCGTGATTTTAAAAAAGCGCATAAGTGGATAATTTTCATGATATTTAGTTTCACTTAGATTAGAATACATGTATAAAATGGTTTTAAGGATATTATGATAAAAAGAACTTATTTAAATACAATATTTTTGCAAAAAAAATAACATAGAATAACCTTTTTTCAAAACGTACACCTTCTATAAAAAAATGCTTCTATAATAATAATATTTTGTGTGCTTATATAAAGAAAAGACTTCTCCAGAGAGTCTAAACTAGGAATTTTGAAAAATTCACATTATTTTCAGAGTTACCACCAACTGAAGTAATTATCGGTAATTTTTCTTAAAATTTCTACCCTCTTTTGTAGTCAAATATGGATAAATCCACTTCTAAGTAATATATTTAAATATATATATATAATTCTAGTTCAGCCTCTAGGCAGCTTTTTCCATACGGATTCATTGCTGTTTCCCTTACTTTTCCCTTCAGGTGAAACAGTTTGGATTTTTATCTCACACATGAGAACAATAATAAAAAGGCAGTAAGTTCTGTTCGATATTATGATTACAAATTGCCAATAAGGCGCAATTTTCAGTTCAATCAACAGTTACAAGCTCAAAGATTAACACAACTTTACACCATAAAAGCGTATTGAAATTAGGCTATATCGTCTCTCATTAGGGTTTCTGATTTCCCGGTTTTTGCCATTCCCGGGAACGTAATAGTCATTCCCGGAATTCCCAAAAATCCATCAAAATTCAAAAATATTTAAGATCAAGTTATTTTTAATTGATATTAATAAAAATTACATGAAATAAGGATACTTAAAAATTGAAAAATTTATAATCATTTATACATTCATCGAAAAATACAAAAAATTTAAAATATGTTAATTATTAACATTTAAAGTGTAATTTGAGCATGACAAGTAATCTGTGCTTTTATCACTCAGCCCAGTTCTTAGTTTTGTTATGAATAACCTTGCAGCAGAAAATGTTGTTTCAATTTCACCTGATTTCTGAGGAATCGTATGTGCTTTCACGGCATCATTCAAATTCATGTTTGAGGATCGATTTTCAATTATTTTTTATTCAATCCTGAATCAATTATTTTTCTAATGTTGCTACTAAGAGATAAATATTAACACAATTACTGGAAAATTCATTTGCTGCTATAGTAACGATCATGTAAGTTAAAAATATTAATTCTTTTATTTAAGAGCTTATGTTTGTGCAATTTTTTTTTTTGATTTCTTGATTATGTAATTAATTGTTTTACTTTTGTTAGATAAAAGTAACTAAATATTAATGTAAGAAGTTCACACAAAAGTTTGGCTTAAAAAAATAAAAAATAAGAAGAGTTTCGAGATTTTTTAAAATTTTCTCTCCTTAAACTATTTGGGCATTCGTTCCCTTTCTTAAACTGCTTATTCAGTTATATAGTTTGTAATTAAGACAAGTACAGGAAAAAAATTTTAAATAAATAATAGCTCTAAGTATTTACGTTATCAATATATAATTCAAAATATCACAATTTTTTCAAAATAGTCGTGTTGGAAGACTAGGAAATAATGTTCCTCTAAAAACTGAATACTTTTAGTTAAAGAAGCGATGTTCGACAGACAGACAAGAACAGAGCAATATTTCAGGTATTTACTTTCCTAAGACAAGTTACGATGATTCTTCCCAACCCTACATGGACGTTACTGTTTCTCTTATTACTCTCTTACTTCACTATTGGGGAGTCAAACGGACATTTCCCCTTCCAAGGAATTCGGGGTGAATGATCGAAAAGTTGCAACAGCGCGTTCAGCTAAAATTTATATCGGAGGTCAAATTTTATCGGTACAATCACACAACTAGCTCCCAGGAATGCAAAAAGTATGGAAATCTTATGATTTCCAGGGTAACCCTAATCATCATTCTATTAAGAAATTCATGCATAGCTGATGGACTGTGTAATGACAAAAGATTGTAGGGGAAATTATTCAGAAGAATATACTGTACTTTGAAATTTTATCAGGAGATAAGAAAGGCGAAATTGTATGTATACCAAGGATCATACTGGACATTCTACTGGACTTGGATATGCCATTCGTACTAAAACGTACATGATTTCCTGTAGGATTAGCATTTGCCATAACTAATAATAAAACACAGGAAAAGAGTTTTGAAAAAGTCGGTTTATGTGTAACATCTAAGGAAACAATATTTACTCATGGACAATTGTATGTGTCTCTTCCATGGTGCAGAAACAAAAACGAAATAAAAACTCAGTGTAATGTGGAGGAACAGGTGATTAGGAGCATTGTTTTTGAAGAGGCACTAAATTGAAGTACAAACTAAAATGCGGAAATGAAGACTTGAAATAATTTTTTTTCCTGCTTAAATATATTGAGAAAAAAATAGAACTGCATAATACATGTAAATTACAGTTTTACAATTTAAGTGATGTCTGTGAACAGATGTATTATTTGTACAATGGGAGCTGGTCCGAGTACATGAAGCACTCTAGTGTAGTTCATTTTAATGTAAAAAGTTAAATGTAATAAAAATACGTAGAGAGAGTGAAGTTATACATTACAGTTTTAAAAATAACATATTGAGTAATTTTTTTAAGTTAGCTTTTATTAAAATTCTTTCCAAAATCAATAAAAATCCATTGATAAGAGAATTGATACTAAAATAAATAATAAAAAGTTATTTTTTATTGGTAAAAAGTATGTTTCTCTCCCACGTCACTCATATTTGGCTCATGAAATAACAATATAAAAGCGTGGAGAGTTCTGACTTGCACACTAAAAACCTTTAATCAACTGGATGAAGCTGACTTTACTTCTTACAGGGAACTTCTCTTCCCAAACATCAAGTTGGGCTTCTCTAGCATAGAACTAATAAAGACTTTCACAGCTGCTCAAGATTGAAAGACTTCTGAACGTGACAACTTTCTAAAAGAAAAATTTTACTCTCGATGAGCTGTGAAGTTTGCTTTTACAGAAAATAAAGTGCTTTCTTGTCATTTTATTCACCAAGCTATTTGAATTCAGTAGCGAAATGCCGCAGCATATTTTGTAACATATTGGCACGTCCGATATAAATATACTTCATGTGACTGTTTCAGTTTATTCAAATTATTTGTATGCCAATTAGAGGAAAGTATTTGTGTATATTAATTGGAAATCTATGCAATAATTAACATTTCCTTCTGCCTGGAAAACTTATAAAATACTCAAAACTGTAGTTTATATAAGTTTATATAAAAAAAACAAAAAAAAGCACTTTTTGATGATAAATTTTTATTTAAGATAAAGCTGTAAAACATTTAAAGAAACTGAATAAAATAAAAATGTATGTGTTCGAAGTTCACACAAATTTGCTATTGAGATCATAACATTGTTTCATACTAACTTTTAGTAAAAGAGGAATTATAGTGATGTAGGCATGATATATAAATACATGTATCCGGTATTCTGTTTTATTCCTCTTGATCTTGGATTAAGGGGAATTCCCCATTTAGATAGAGTTTTAATAAAAGAGGTTTCAACACACACACATAAAATTAAGGCTTAGTGCGAAGAAAACCAACATTATTTTTTTTTTAATTTCATTATAAAAAGTTATCAAATACACACACACACATTCTTCAAGAAGTTCGTCTTAACAATAAAATCAGATTTATTTGAATTAGTATGAACACTTTTACGGATAAAACAAACATTTTCTCCCTTTTAAAATAAGTGATTGTCATATGTGTGATATGGCCACTCTTTGGTGACCATATCTTTGATTGTCAGCTTGAATTAGGGGTGTGAGATTCTCAAAATGATCAGACATTTTAAATTATTAATATGACTTTATTAAAAATATAACTTAAACCTCTAACAATTTAGATAAATTTATATAAGTGAGAATTTATAATGATCAATCACACAAAAATAGTTAGACTGGATCGCGTAACTTAGACCACACTTTATCTAAATAATTATATTATCCTCCTACTCTCAATTCTGATAATATTACAAGTTCTAATATCAAATAATCAGTCCTACCTTAATCCAAACTAAGATTCTATCACGGTACGGAAACGTCTGGGCACGCGTGCAATGGTATACATCTTGTATCAATGGCTGGATATCCCAGTAACTTTATGATAGGCTGTCAATTCACACTCGTATCTCTTCCAAACATAACTTTCCCTAAATTGCCATACTGCTTACTGAAACTTCTGTTCTTTTAAAAACTATCTTATTTGCATTTCATATTCGCATTTCGCTTCTTGGATTTTGGTTGGAAAAGAGTTGCCATTAATCTTGGCCGTCAAAGAACCCAGAGGTTATGTTACATAAAAGACGCGTGAGCTCGTCACATATGTAATTAAGACGTTTCCGCATTTTTTTAAAGAAAAATATCAAAATACAGCGTTAGTCGAGCCCAATTACGTGATAGGGAACGCTTCGAAAGAAAACCCTGTCAAATCAGCTAGTGCCAATGATAAAATACTCTTGAGAGAGAGAGCTATATTCTTTTTTATTACTTATTTTAGTTTATTGTATCGTGTTATAATATATTACAGTGTTTTCTCAAATGTTTTACATTATTCAGTTAATTCAATTTTGGGCAATAATAAAGTGTATTTGAAAAAATACCTGCAAAAACTACACGTTCATCCAAAAAAACTATACATTGCTATGAACTTTTCTTATGATTTGTATTTTTATAAAACAAACAGCTATCTATTAATATTTACGCATAGCAACCTTCTTGCTCTGTAAAAAAGGATAGGTTATATTTCAATTAAAGGGGTTCAACCATGTAATGGTTTCCAAAAGTCGAAAATCAAAAAAAAAAAAAAAACCACATAACTTTTTTCCTTAATATGTCTAGAATACGGTGGTATTTTTTTAAAATTCAAAGTCGCGTTATTAAGAAGAAGGTGTTAAAAGAGCAGCTGTTCGTATCGCTAAGTTAAGATTTTCATTGTTTTAATCGGACTTGAAACTTAAAACGCGTTTTTCTCAAAACTGTGTTTTTCAAAATTTCCTCCATCATATCTCAAAAATGGTTTGACCGAATGACTTCAAATTTATAGGGTAGACTCAGCACATATAGACGCTTTAAATGAACTACGATCATTTCAAAGTTCCAAATATTTCTATGTTTTTATAACAAAAACATAAAAAAAACCATTAAATTCGAAATTTTTCTCTTCAGACTTCTACTAAAAATCCAAATTATGATATTTTCAATTGAGTGCAGCTGATTTGGTGCATTTAAGCTTATAAATTAAAACGTCATTAATTTTTTTTTATTTCAGATAAGTCAATCAGCCGGAATCGTGGAGGAAGTGAACGTCCATTTTTTTCGAGGCGGGTGTCTTCAGAGCTCTATAACTCCCGTTTGATTGGATATTTTTGGCTAAACATCTATATACATATGCTTATAACGCATATAAATAAATGATAAAAAAAACTTCAAGTCCTGTCTTTTTACTGCTCGTCAAAAAAAAATTCCCTAAATATGCTTAAGAAACAGGCCGTCACATGGATGAACCTCTTTTAGATAATTTTATCGATAAAAACAAGCTGATTTCAAAAATTATAAATAAAATGTTATTTTTTTTTATATGGCGAGCATTTTATAAACCGATATTATTCGTTCGGGAATCGATTTAATTTGCGGATGTTGAAATATACATATATATATATATACTCACTAAGTTATTTTAGATATACATGTTTAGCTTCATTTCAGTAAATTCGTAACAATCTTGCTTGGAAATGTCTTGAATTTGACTCATCAGAGTTTATTTATACTTAACGCTCAAAATAAATTTTATTTTAGCTTCATCGGATAATTATGAAAATAGTTAGATTATTGCTAAATATAAAAAAAAAATCTTTCTTGAATTTGTTTAAGAATACAATTTTTTTTCTGCTCATGAATTCCATTAGACCACGATACACATATATAGAATAGCTTAGAAATACGGTGAAATGATTATATTTAGTAAGAAATACTTTAAATTTTCTCGTCATCATAATAATTCAAGTCTTTATTTACGCCATTCAGTTGTAATTTCAAAAGTTCCCACAGAGTTTGAAAATATAAGGGTTACCAAAGACAAAGGAGACTTCGAGCAGATGGAGGTCCAAAATCTTAATTATTCATTTATTAAAGTTCTAGTTTATTAATATGCTACGGGCAAACAATACCTGCTATATTAATTAAACTTTCACAAATTTTAATTCATTACTTGATCTGATTATGTGAACACTCTTTCAGAAAAGTTTATTGGCTTAGAAGAGCAGCAAACACATAAAAAATGGTAATATAATCTCCAGAAAGACCTTTTTTTAAGAAAGTAGTATTTTGTATTGTTCACAAATAGTTTGAAGGGAATAAATATGCTTAGTTTTAAATACAGAAGACCGTTCACACTTTATGGAAAATATTTTGATAGTTATTTTTTATCAATAAATACCGTATTTTTTGTGGAAATTCGCTCCTATCTGATAGCCATGATTCTTTACAATATCTCTAGCTCGAATTATTCATTAAAGTAAACTTTTTCTTAGTACTGTCATGCAAATTTTACTCCAATCCCTTTGAATCGTTTTCCAAAGTGCGTTCAGTGTTCTTGGATGCCGTTTTCTTAAGGGTCATTTTAATAAACCGAAGGCATGAAAGTCCATTGCAGAAGTATTGGTTGATTTTACACGTATTGCCCCAAATAGAGTACACTGTTATTCATTCTTTCTTTGCTAAATAAGCGGCATTTTTGACTTAGACGTGTGATTAGAGGCTTTATCTATATGAAACTCAACTTCATCAATGTCCTTTCAATATAAAGTTGAAATTTCTTCCTAAAAATTGGTTCTAAAATATTCTATTGATAGTAGAGTGAATTAATTTTGTCTTTACTTAAGACCTTTTTGATTTTTACTTTGCCGTTGTTAGAAAATACTGCAACTATTCTGAATCCTTTTGGGAACTTTACTGTACACTGACGAAGCCATTTTGTACAGTCATTCCCGTTAGATGGGTAATGGAAAATTTATCTTTTTTTACTACAGTCATCTAAAAATACCCATACCTCATCGAGTGTTTCCACAAATTTCCATTTTTCAACAGCTAAGTGGTTTTTACACAATTTTCTACAATTTTCTTTAAAAAAAGAGTTTTGTAAAAAAACTGTTTTAAAAAAGATGAACTTTAAGTTTAAACATCTGTTTTAACTTTAAATCCTTATGAAAGATTTTAATTAGAGTTTTGGAAGACACGATGCAATGAATCATTGAGTCAACGGATTTTCTTTTAGGATCAGAACTTCACTTTCTTGATAGCTGCTTGCGTTTAAATAATCTTAAGATGATGTTTGGTGGCCGCGTGTTTTCATTTTTACTTTCAGCTAGATTAGCGCTTCTCAAAGTTTCAATATTTGTGACCGAATATTCAACCATTTCATTCAATTTTCATCGAACAACAATAACAATGCATTGAATTCAATAACAGGATACTTTGACACTAAAGCTACAATACAACTTAAGCCTCTTAAGTGCCACCGGCGTATATAAACGTCTCGCTCAGAAAAAGCGTTAATTGCTCAGGACGTATATATTCGTCTTTCAGAAGTAAGATCTTCTCTATGCAATGCATTCATAAAATTATTCCGAAGGTTTTGGAATACAATAAAAGAACCTTGACAGTGTTTGCGAAGGATTTACTTATTTCGGAGAATTTAATTATTCCTTTTTCTCTTCCACCCCCCATATACATCTCGTGCCGACGTGGAAAACGGTGACATTGGAGAGCAAATAACTTAACTTTGAATCGGCAGTTAAAGGATAAATTATAAAACGTAAATTATTTTGATAAGTGTTAATTTTTGTATATAACTTTCTTTTATATGTATAACAAGCCCATGGGTTCACTAGTAATTATTAAACTTTTGCTTAACTTAGTGCTGCTAAATTAATGATAAAACACATTGTGCAGTACTGATACATTTATAAGTGTATTATATCAGTGTAAATTTTTTTTTTATTTTTTATTATGTCAGAATACATTTTGTTTGTTTACTTTCAGTAAATCAATAATTTTCTTCAATAATCTTTTGTTTTCGACCTTTCAATATTCTCGTGCCCACCTCGTAGAGTTATCACGCCCCTGCTAGGGGGCGGGGCCTCACAGTTTGAGAAACGCTGCGCAAGTCGCTTTTCCCTTTCAAATTTAATATATTATAACTACCTTTAATTGAAATGCAATAACTGAGATTTTTATACCGCTTTTTAATTTGTTAATACCAATATTTCTCCTTTGAAAGCATAATTACGTAACCTTCGAGCCATATATCATTTTTAGGAGCCATTTTTAAAATAAATCTTTTATTTTACATTCCAATTGAAAGAAAACCTAAGCAGACGATTATTTTAAAGTTGCCAAAGTTGTATCTCAAAATGCAAACGAGAAAATGAATTACAAAATCGTTTACATAAAGTGTGAATGACCTTCTGTATTGTTTAATAAATATATCCATTCTACAGAATTTTTAAAGAGAGGGAATAGAAAGTTTAGACAGCACCATTATGCGAATTCTATCATTTATGAATATTCTAGCTTTTTCAGCTAATTTTCATTTTGAATTATATTTATTGTTCAATTTATCCGAAATTAAAATTTTTAAGCCATTTATTTATAGTAAAAATAAGAACAATGCATCCCTTGCTGTATAGTGGTTAGTGACGCTCACTGCTGTGTTATAGGTCCTGGTTTCAAATCCCGGAGAAGGCATGGATAGTGCCTGTGCGACATGGGGGCATTCTAATTATTCATCGAGTCTCAAGTACTCTCGTGATCGGGGTGGGAGGCTCTCCCTCAAAATTGGGATGGAATAGAGCCAAATCATATTGTCACCTATATGATGCTGAAAGCTACGGATAACGACTGCCGTAAAACTAGCCCTTGGCCACGATAAATTTCGTGGACTTTAATCTGAATATAACGTCGATCAGGTGGCATCAGAAACAACAGTAGGAAAAAATTATTTGGTTTCAAAAATTTAAAATTTTAACAGAAATGTTTTAACATTCTGTAAGTTTTGGACTTCTAAGGGTTTTTGAAGATGTATGAAAATTAAGATAATTTAGTCACCCTCTTAGGATGCTCCTCGTTTTTTTACCAAGGTTATCAGTTAAAGTAATTTCACTATTAAACTTCGTGTAGTTCTAGAGCAATGTTACCCAAACTGTAGGTTGCGTCTCTCTAGGGGGGCGTAATAACACTACGTGTGTGGGGGAAGGGCACGAGCATATCGAAAAGTCGAAAACAAAAGATTTAAAATAATTATAAATTTACTTGAAGGAAGCAAAGCAAAATACATTCTATCATAATAAAATACATATTCACTCTGAAAAAAAAACTTATAAATGTATCAGTACCACAAAAAGTTTTTGATACTTAATTTATCAATAATAAATTAAAAACAAGCTTAGTAATTACTAGTGGCTTTGCGCTCTTCTCATATACAAAATATAGTACTTATCTTGATAATTTGTGCAGTTTATAATTTATAAGTTACATTGTAGCTTTAGCGTTGAAGTACATTCAATACATAGTTGTTGTATGAGAGGGTTGTGATGAAAATTTTGACTAAAAATTGGGTAGCAAATATTGAAAGTTTGAGAAGAACTTTTCTATAGAGGGACATATATTCCAATAAACCGTTAAAATTAAATTACATTTGAACTGTGAACTATAGAAAATGTGCAATTTTTTTCAGTTGGCTAAGCAGAAACTGGCATTCAGGGTGAATAAATACTTAGTAGGGAGCGATGGAAAGAGATGACGAGAGTAACAAGTTATTTCCATCCATTTCAAACAATGTTTCTGTGATTTTAAATAAGAATACTTAACACAATGCCTTTCAAAATAAAAGAGAATAATTAAATTTTCACTTTCTGATGGCGAATAAATCAATTGAGTAGCACTAATTAATGTCAAAGTTAATACGAACATCACGGACCTAATTGTAGCTTATTAGAACATTAAATGTGCTTTATTATTTTAGAAGAGAGAAATAGAATCAACATATATTCCATTTACTGTTCAATCTAATTGTTACATTCAGTTACAGAGGAAAAGTGTTAATGAAGGTTGATTTTCACTTGTTACGTTCTTAATATTTTAATGTTCAATTGTATTAAGAATTATTTGAATGAGATGTATAATTACTCCTTTTCTCTGCAAGGAAAATATTCCTTTTATAAAAAACTTGAAGTACGTAATTAATGAATCTCAATATTCAGTTATAATTTAATTTTCAAAATCTTGGGGTTTTTTTATCTAGAAGCTTCAATTATTTATAAATTTGTAAAATATATTAGATATTTTTGAATAATTAAATTTTAGTTTCTAATAATAATTCAAAAATAAAAGAATGTCTCTAAAAATAACTAATTCCATAGTTATTATTATTTATGTAAATTAATATTTTAAATAAGAGTATTTTAATATTATGATAGTTTTGTTACATAAAAAGACGCAACTTACATCCCTTCACGCACAAATATGATTTAATTTTATGCGGTAATGTTTCATTCAATATCAAATCTTATGACAAAACTACAAATTCATCTTAAACAAAAGGGAAACATTTGATAACATTTAAAATGAATCAATAATACAATATTCTTGAAGTTCACAATTTGACAACATTTTCCTAGATATACACTGCTGGCCACAGTAAATGCGACACCACGAAAAACAAGAGATATCCCAACAAAATTTAATTTGTAGATAACATGTTGAGGAAATATAAAATGTTTTTATTTATAGACTTCTGTGAAGTGTGGTTCCTGCCAGAATCAGTAGCCAGAGTAGCCGCCATTGTTGGAGATCACCACTGCCACACCTCGGTATTGATTCAAAGAGAATTTGGATGTGTTCTTGGGGTACAGCAGACCAAACAGCTTCCACACGTTGCCAAAGTTGATCTGGTGTGGCAGCAGGGGGTGTAATCTGAGTCCTTCATTGAGCAACCATGGACCACATGTTTTCTATCGGCGAAAGATCCGGAGAACGAGCCGGCCAGGGAAGCAGTTCAATCTGGTGATTGACGAAGAACCTTTGGACAATGCGTGCCACGTGTGGTCGCGCATTATCCTGTTG